>CAUYQG010290770.1:0-21687 GCA_963574415.1 Tarsius wallacei
GTTAATCATTCCTTCTCTGTCGTAGCAAATTTTAACTTAGATTTTTAGTGACACTCACATGTTGCTATAAGTACTAGTCTCTTTGTCACTGGATTGAGAACTATTCAAGAGAAGGAACATAGTCTTTTCCAGCTTGGTAAACGCAGTAACTGCCACATCCCAAGAGTTCTGTAAGCAACCCACACAGGCCAAAGACCCTGTGCATACAGGATGTGTTCGGGGATTTTTTTTAGGATTTTTTAGGTATAGCAAATCAGTTTCTTGACCAATGACAAAGCGTTGTAAAAAAAATATTTTTAACTTATTTTGGTGTTCACTCTAGCTTGGTGATTCAAATAAGTTTTCTAAGAAATACTTGTCTCTTAGATTTTTAGTGTCCTCATCTATAAAAATGTTATCCCTGGTTTCTATATACACACAGACACATACACTCAACATATATAAATCTTACTGGAATTTTGTGGAATTAATGAGAAATTTATGTAATGTATCTACTCTGGTCTCTGGCACATCATGGGCATTTTAAATGTTTGTTAGGGAGACAGACATATAAAAGTTAATATCATAAAGTCAATATGTATTTAAAAAATTAAATTAAAATTTAAATAAGTATTTAAAACATGGGGCTAACTACAAGAAAAAAGCTAAATGAGGTTAAAAGTAGCCATAAATAGCGATACTTCCATTATGAGCCTTTTGGTTGTTTAAAAAAGAGCAATGCATACTTCGCAAGTTTTTTAACATACATGTTTAAGCTGAACTGGTGATATGTTACAAGCAGAAGCAGTATTTTCATGGTAAATAATACAATGAGCAAGCCTGAACAGTAGTAGTTCTTAGGAATCTTGCCAGTCATTTTCTAAATCATCTGCATGGTAAAGCAACATAGGTTAAATATCAAAAGCAGTGGACCAGAATCAGTTGTCTTTTTCTTTCCTGTAGCGTAGTTAACAGAAAGAGTAAGAATATGCAGCAACGAGATTAGACACAAATGTCTGGAAGTCTCCCAGAAAATGGCAAAGCTGTTAACACAGATGAGCATCAGGGGGCCAGTGGTCAATCACAGAACCAGAAGGCCAACACCTACACAAGCAGATTAGTCTGAGACCATTTTAAACCCTAAAAGGTGCCAGCTTTCATTTTCCTGATTCTATCTTAAGTGAAATGAAAACAAAAAATAGCTTTTTAGTTCTCTTTCTGGTTTTTATTCTCCTGGACAGACACCCAGAAAACAAATGTATTGGCAATAGTAGAAGAAATATCATGGTACCTCTTTGTGAAGTAAAGATTTATTCCTGTTTTTCTGATTCCTCCAGCAGTGAAAGGACTATGGATCTGGTTTTGGAAATGTGCAATACCAATTCGATCCACTGGTGTGGTATTTCAGGAAGACAGCTTGGAAAGCTGCATCCAAGTTCCTCTCTCTGCCTGGCTCTGACTCTGCTGTCTTCAGTACAGGGACTGCAAGTATGCTCTCTTTCCAGAGACTCCAGTACTGGGGGGGGGCTGGCAACTTGTAGTTATTTGTTACATCCATATTTCTTCTGAGTGAATGAAAACTTAGGCCTCTATCTTTTTCTCAATAGAGTGTCTCCGGCTTACGACTAACGGACACATTCTTAAAGAGAACATATGAATATGATGACATTGCACAAGTCTGTGTGGTATCTTCGGCTGTTAATGTGGAAACCTGAAGGAAATTTCCAGTGTTATGCTTTTCATTTAGTTGCACATAACTGCTTTCTGTATTTTTGTCAGCTTTGTAAGATAAGTCAACAGCAAAAAGAAATATATATTATTTAAATTTTTTCCTGTAAAAGTTAAAATATTAAATGTTTGTTTTGAGAAGAACTATATATTGATTTTATCTTTGTATATTTTCTACACATATTGTTTCATTTTAAATGACCATCAGATGTTGTTCTCTAAAAGCTGTGTTTGAGACCAAGTATTTGTTCTTAGCAAGCATCTAGAACAGAGATCAGCAAACTTTTTATAGAAGGGGCAAGATACTGAGTATTTTAGGCTTTGCAGACCATATGGTTCCTATCACAGATAACGAGTTCTGTCAGCCATTATAAGTGCAAGAGCAGCCAGTAGGCAAAAACCTGCAGCAGCATTTACAAGAACGGGCAGCTGGCCAGATGAGGCCTGCAAGCCATCGTTTGCTGACGTCAATCTAGAAGATTCAGTTGTTTCTTAGAACTTCTGTCAGAATATTTTGTTTAAAAATAGTTAACTCTGGTTTTTGTCCTAGCTCCTCGGCCAACAGAAAAAATTTGCTTAAAACTGGGTTAGTCCTTCTATAACCTGATACTTGGAAACACAGCATAAGCTTTTCTAGGTGTTTTTAGGACTACTGTATTGGTAGGTTTCTGGTGTTTGTGTATACATGCAGATACACACGTCTGACTGTCAGGTACTGAACAGCAAATCAGAATTGGCTTTATTTCTTAGGTCGTTGATTACTCCATTAGCTTTTTCTCATTGAAAAGTAAGCCACTTATTTTTTTCATAAGGCATATTTAAAGAATTCCTAACTTCTGATATTTGATTTTAAACTCTAAATCATGTCTTAATAAAGCTTTCTACCCATGTAATCACACCTACTCACTTATGAGCAAAACAGTAAGAAAATTAAGGTTGTAAACAACTTTGCAATGTGAATGTAACAAAATTTTTCAATATTTTGTCAGGAAAACAAAAGCTTATGCTGTTAAATAAAAGCCATCCTATTTTGGTAAGCTGAAATTCAAGAATGTATATAGAATTTCTTGATTGTAAGAGTGCATTAAGTCAAATATAAAAATTAGTTTTCCTTAAGTGCATAATTATTTATTGCCATGACAAGTTGTTTGGTCCAGAATGAAAGCTATATTCAGAAGGTCTGTACCTTAAAATGGAATAATAATTAATGAAAAATCTGTACAAAATAAAGTGCAAGCAGTGTAAAATTGAAGTCTGTCTTTCTTTCAAAATGGTTAAGATTGACTAAATGATGAAATAAGACTTTATAGCTACTGCACTGAGTACTTAGATTGTTTCTCAAGCATCTTCTAATGAATGAAACCTCTGTTTCACTCTGTCTCAAGTTGAGAAAGGAATATATAATGGCCATTTAGAATCTGCTATAATTTGACTTAATTACAGTCTCTTAATTCTTAGATTTACTTGTCAATTTTATTTTCTGTTTTCTAATATATGATTTTCTACCTATTTTTATTAATAGTTTATTTTCTTATATTTGGGAATTTATTTTTATAAAGTATCAGGCATTGAGAATATATGATTAGTAAATGGCATGTGTCATTATTATGTAAATACATTTTGCCCAACAAAATATTCTTTACTGTATACTAGTTTCATATATTTTATGCTAGCAATTTTATTAAAACTTTGAACAGAGTTCATTAACTTTTTAAAATAAATGAGCGGTCTCTCTGTAATAAACAATAACCTAGGCACATATTGTTAATACTTTTAAGTAAAGGACAGATAATGCCATCCTAGAAAGGATCTGTTTAAACTATATTATAAGTTAGATAAGCAGTTAATTACATTAAATGACAACGTCATTTGCATATAAAGGACATGTTTGGCTTTACACAGTACCAGAAGAGCTGCAGCTACTATAATGAAATGTGGTTAATGGAAGTTAAGCATTTGACAAAATGCTTAAAGATTTACTTTCATGCTCTCGTGTGTCTAGTTAGATAATGACTGTGGTTTTCCAGACAAGCAAAATATATGGGGCACTCCTTACAATTTTAAAAATCACTAGCACAATCCAACCAGGCAAAACTTTCTTGAAATAGCTTATAATGCAAAGTGATCGAGGTACTTAATGAGCAAAAATGGGCTGAATAGAATGGAAATCCAGGTAAGTGGACAGACATCATCTAGATTGAATTTGTTATAAGTGGCATATTAGCAAAGAAACAAATAGAAAAATGAAATGGAAGAAATACATCAATTCCCATTATTTCATGTAAAAAGAATGGCTAGATTGACTACAGATATTAGCACATGAAAATGTTTATTAAAGTTTTTTCTTCTGATGTCCTTGATTTTATCAAGGTAATACTGGCCAAATAAAATAAGATGGGAAGTGTTTCCTCCTCTGCTATTTTCTGGAAGAGACTGTATAGAATTGGCATTATTTCTCTTAATTGTTTGGTCAAATTGAAAACTACATTGAAGTCATCTGGGTCTGTAGTTTTCTGGAAGGTTTTTAGCTACAAATTCAGTTTCCTCAATAAATATAGTCCTATTCAGGTTATCTACTTCAGTGAGCTTAGGTAGTCTGTAGGAATTTGTCTGTTGGTCTAGAATATATAATATATAGTCCTACAGTTACTCATAGCATTTTCTGATTATCCTTTTAACATCTACAGAGTTTGTAATGTATCTCCTTTTTGATGCTGTTAATCTGTATCTTCTGTTTTCCTAGTCAGTCAACTAGAGGTTTATCAATTTATTGATCTGAAAGCATTTTGAATGCACTCGAGATAGGCTACAAACTTTAACTTCTTCTAATACTTTGTATTCAACATCAGATAAGAGTGCCCTTTTTTTTTTTTTTTTTTTTGAGTCAAGGTCTCACTCTGTGGCCCAGGCTGGAGTTCAGTGGTACAATCATGGCTCACAGCAGCTCCTGAGCTCAGGCGACCCAAGTAGCTGGGACTACATGCATGCACCACCACACCAGGCTAATTTTTTTTTTTAAATCATATTTTGTAGAGATAAGGTCTTGCTATGTTGCCTAGGCTGGTCTTGAACTCTTGAGCTGAAGCCATCCTACCAAAGTGCTAGGATTACACACATGAGCCGCTGCACCTGGCCGAGTGACTACTTTTTAATTAAGAACCTACCTTCTTTTAAAATCACAGTCAAGAAGCTGTGCAAACCCCAAAGACACTTCTTCTTATATAAATGTTTTAGAATAAAATAGTTGGAAATATATATTTGAAACGAAAAAAAATAAAATCACAGCCATAACTCCTATATGATGATTAGTGGCACTTCATTCTGTGTAACTTATACACTAGGAGCTGATTCTAACTTCATGAAGAATGAGGCTGGTTTAGATGGAGTATTGGAGATTTCATTTTAGAAGGTCTATAATTTGAGTCATATAGATCTTTAGCTTTAGCCCAGGTGCTTAGGTATTTGCTGTTCTAGTTGAGAAACCGCTGACCTAGCGTTGCTCTAAATTAGTCTTTGGACCTACATCAGGACCGGTGTGCTGTTCAAAATAGCAGTTCCTAGGCCTTATTACAGGGCCTACTAAATCAAAGTTGAAGGTGTGGCTCTGAATCCGCATGTTTAACGAGTTCTCCAGGTGGTTCTTACAGTGAAATTACAGAAGCACTGTTTTATTGTCATTAAGAGAAAAGGCTGGTTTTTAAATGTCAAGATGTCAAAAAATTGGTGTTTTGAAGACAACAGTACGGTCTGATCATCCTTATTATTACAGCTTCGATTTTGTATTACTTTCTTTTTTAGTTTTCTCTCATAAAACTTAGGAAATCATTACTTGTCAACCCCACTTCACCAGTTCCATGATTAATAGCAAGACATTCCAGTTGGAATTAGAACTGTCTCATTCGTCACTGTAGTCCCCTGCCATTAATACCTAATGCCACTTCTCTGGACTAATATAGCATCTAACTTATAATAAAAAATTGTCATCTTCTGTTATGTTTAAATTGCATCAAATTTAAATTACGTTAAGCATAGGACTGGCATGCCAAGCCAAATTATCACAGAGGAGTACGTGAACAAGCAATGTAAGTAAAAGATGCGTTTTGTTATCCATCAAGTAACTACTAAGTTAAAAAAGAAAAATCTGTTTATGGGCACATAATTAAATGCCACTTAGAAAATCCTTAATTTAGGACCAAGCCATGGACTTACTTATATATGGATATATTTGATAGTTTCCAAGGTAAGATTACCACTGTGGAAATTGTGACAATTAAGTCAAACAGTTATATTGCTGACCTAACCAGTGCATTAAGGATTTCTAAATGTATTATATTATGTACTAAGCATGCTAATGTTATCAATACCAAACTGCAGACAAGATTAGTTAAGAACTATGCAGAAAACCTGAGCATCCTACCTTTTCCTTCTGTACATTCACATTATCTATTTTTTCTTTACAAAACCTCCCTTGCACCAAGTGCTACTTTCTACCAGCTCTTAAGATTCCCTGCCACTCACCAAAACAAACAGCATTAAGGTATTGGTTCCCATGTTATATATTCACTCCTGGTAGCACTTATCAAAGCAAAACTTGCTGACATGCTGCTCAGAGGCAAGTATATTTCTTCTCAACCAGTATGGGAAACCTTTTCTTTTGGTCATCTCCCCTCAAAAGAACTTCGCTTGAGGGAATTTGGAGCTAAAGAACTCACCAATAAACAGCCCTACTGTTGAATAAATATACTCTGCTATTAAGTCTAATATACAAACATGATAAAAGTTTGCAAATGGAACCTTGCCGCAGTGCTATACATTGGCACTTAGCAAGGGTACTTATTATTCGTTTCAAAAGGTGTCATGTTTGAGTCTGTGATAAACCTATTGTCTAAACAGATTTATTCTTTAAGAATATACACAAGAAGTTTTCCTCCATGGTTTTCAAACATCAGATATGGTGTTTTGATTTGTGTTGTGGGAGGCACTATCTACAGCAAAGACTTTAGAGCCATAAACAAATTGCGTTTGGGGCTAGGATTCCTGGTCAAATCAGGAATGCTCTTCAGTGCTGCTGCTGAACGATCTGCTCCGGATGTGATTTCTCAGTTGCTCTATAAGCTCAGGATTTTGTTGTTGTATCTGCTGAGCAAACTGCTGTCCCCTGCAGTAAAGAGGCAAAATGGTATGAATAGGGAACTGCCAGTCACAACACCCATGCAAAGAAGAACTGCAGAAGATATGGGAACTACTCGATGGGGGCCTTTTCTATGAAAAAAAAAAAAAAAGTTTTGGACCACAACTTCAGTATGTACACATTTACTGATGCCTCCATATGGTATTATTACAGTGCAGTGTTCTTTATAAGAAGCAAAATGTCCAAGCTAACAGAAAAAAATGAGAGTCTGAAGTGGGCAAAATCTACCCCTTTAGTGCTTAATCACAAATCAGCAAAGGGCTAAGAAGTGTATACTTTTCTTTTGTGTGCTCAACTATAATGCTTTTATAGTCAAGTCTTAATAGTCTCATATGATGGTGTAACACCCAGCTTGGGATGGCTATGGAGGTCACCCAACAACTAATTTTAAAAACACAAAGAAGTTTTATACAAATTCCTAAGTTGTCACTTGCAAATGTTAAACATCACTATAATCATGTCACTTAAAGATCATTCTAAAAATGCAATATTCTAAGTGGTTACACAGTTGTGACAACAAATGGTACTTGTGGCTTCCCATAAAATTTCCCGTGATAGCACCAGACACAGACTCAAAAATCAAAGTATCTTGAGCAATTTGGATGGAAGTGAAAGCCATGTGCTCAAGTAACGAGATGAGAGGTGTTCCTCTAAGTGTTGACAGGCATTGAAAAAACTTAAACAAAATCGTTTCTTAAACTCTCTGAATATTAATATATGTAACATGTGATTTTAAAATATGTATGTGTACCTAAATTATTCTATATTTTAAGTAAATATTTGACTTTCATTTGCATCCCTGAGTAGTTTCAAGTCTGCCAAAAAACTTTTTCTTGGATCCTCATTGGGAAAAATGGGGGATTAATTGCTTCATGAGGGGGGACCCCAAAAAACAATTTATTTATAAAAAATGCTATATTCTTACGTTTAAACTTCAGTCACCTTAAAAGTACTCTCCATTTGATGCAATATACCTATCAAGACACTTTTTCCACCGCTCAAAACAGTTTTTGAACTTGTCAATTTTGATGCCTTTTAGTATTTCTGCTGTTTTTTCTTTTACCTCTTCCACACAGGCAAACTGTTTCCCTTTCAGAACTATTTTCATCCGTGGAAACAACAACAAAAAAGTTGCTAGGGGTGAGAATGAGTGAATAGGGAGGGTGAGGCACAGGGGTCATGCCGCTTTTTGGTTTTGGGCAGGTACATTGTCATAGTTGAAAAATCAGTCATCTATTTGCCACAACTCCGAACATTTCTTCCACAAATCATGATGCAACCTTCTCAAGACTTTCAGATAAAAACTTTGGTTGGCCATTTGATCTGGAGGAATGAATTCCGGGTGTACTACAAGGGGCCCACTCTCCAAAAGATAGTTTGGGTTTTTTTGGGGTCCCTCCTCATATATGGAATCAGTATATTTGGGCATAAGATTTTTTACTGTTTCTTTCCATGCCCTCAAAAGTGCCAGGTCACTAATCAATCCTTAGGACCCTCTGTAAGTAAAAATGATAGTATTGACATCCCCACTTAAGAAACTGAAGACCCTAATTTCATATTGACAACACAATCAAGTAATAAAATCAAAACCTAGCTTTGCCATGGATGCTTTGACACCCGTAGTCACAAGCCTGTTGCTTTTCTAGCTCTGGAACAGGGACGTAAATCACCTACTCCTGTCTTCACCTGCCTTATGGAGCTGGTACCCCACCCCCCCAAAAAAAGCCCTACCCCCATCCCCTCACCTTAGAGACAAACTGTAAAACATAAAATACATTTTCGCTATTTCTGTTTTAAAGGATACTTACGCTTGGATGAGGCTCGACAGGTCAGTCAAGCCCCCAACTCCAGCAGCAGGACCCCCAATGGCATTTGTCATCATTCCGGACATGCTAGAGTATGCAAGAGACACATCATGGAATTGGCATATATTCTTAACAAAGAGGACAACTGGCCAAGGAAACATGAATAAACATAACCATGTTATACAAAAGGTTAAGAATAAAATATACCTGTGTTATTTAAGAGCTTAGGCTAAATATATATGGCTTTAAGTTCCAACTGACTGGCATTCAGGGCAGTTTTATCATTTGTTTAGCTGATGTACTTCAATTAGAAGACAGGCAAGTAGAAAGGGGAAAATGAATAAACTTTTTCTATATACTTACAGCTGTTGAACTTGAGGGTTCTGCATTAAACTTGCTGCCTGGAATTGAAAAATAGCACCTCCTGTTAAGAACAGTTAACATTTAGGGATCTCTAACAAATGTATTTTTTAATATAGAGGACTGAAATTTAAGCCATGCATGTGCTGACATTTTGTGCCACTTTAGGGTGCTACACAAAGTAAATAATGTAAAAGAGAAGGTACTAGAAAAAGTGGCATTAAAAAGGCACAGCAAGGTTAAAGTTATTGATGGCAGTTCACTTACTACTACTGATCAGATCAATTAGGCCAAAAAAAAAATAGAAACTTAAAAAGTATTGTTAAAGAATCTACACTTGGCCGGGCTCAGTGGCTCAGCCTATAATCCCAGTACTTTGTTTTGTTTTTGTTTTTTTTGAGTTGGAGCCTCACTCTGTCACTCAGACTGGAGTGCAGTGGCCACTCCCGGCCACTGCAGCCTCGACCTGCTGGACTCCGGTGATCTTTCCGCCTCAGCCTTCCAAGTAGCTGGAACTACAGGCGCACGCTACCACACCCGGCTAATTTTTGATTTATTGTAGAGATGAGGTCTCGTCAAGTTGTCCAGGCGGGTCTCGAACCCGGGCTCAGGCAATCCACTCACCTCGGCCTCCCAAAGTGCTGGGATTATAGGCTGAGCCACCGAGCCCGGCCAATCCCAGCACTTTGGTAGGCCGAGGTGAGTGGATTGTCTGATCCCACGGGTTCGAGACCAGCCCAGGCAACTTGGTGAGACCTCGTCTCTACAATGAAAAAAAAAAAAATTAGCTAGGCATGGTAGCACATGCCTATAGTTCCAGCTACTTGGAAGGCTGAGGTGGAAAGATCGCTGGAGCCGCAGGTCGAGGCTGTGGCGGCTGTGAGCATTCCACTGTGCTCTAGCCTGGGCAACAGAGTGAGACTCTGACTCAAAAAAATAAAAAAAGAATCTACACTTGATAGGGTCCACTCTAAAAGAGTACGCTCAAGAAATGCTGACTTGGTTCCAGGGTGCCCAGAAGTTACCATTCTTCCCATGCTTACGGTGGGGGTAGAGAACTATATTTATATGCACACACACTTTAGAAACTTTCTATTTTAAAAGCATTACTAATTTTTTGCCTCAAATTGGTATTATCAACAAATTTTGAATTTATTCTAAAACTTTATAGACAGTAGTTAATTTTTATTCACTGACCTTAACTGAGTTGTTAGGAAAAGTCACTGCTTGCTTATATTGCCAGAAAGGTAATTGTTGGACTGACTTGCAAATAATTCAATAACTTTCCTCAAGCCTCAGTCCAGACTGGTGCCTCTGAGTCAAACCCTGAATACTATGCACATTACACAGGAAAAGCAGGATTTATGAGCTGTAAACATGCTGGTACCAGAAAGTAGTTCTTTCCCTTCTTCCAGAATCTAGGACCTAGAAGAAATTTGCAATAGATCCCATGGCTTTTATTATAAGCTGTCCTCTAGTCACTTTAAATCGTAAAATGACTTCTAGGTCAGTAACTGTTGTCCCAGTGTCACAACCAAATCCACAACACTTAATTTACAGGTAAAACCTTTCCTCTTCCCAGCATGGGCCCGCTGGCACGGCTGGCTGCTCTTTTTCCTGTAGTGCCGCTACTTCTGATTCCCCAGTTTCCTGACCAAGAATTCTGGCCCTTGAGGGTCAAGGCTAAGTAGCGGAAAGAGGCAAACGGAGCAGGAAAGTTCTTATTTGTTAACGGGTACACCTTGCTGGTTTTGCCTTAGAGCTCTTTGGGTTTGCAAGGTGCACTAAAACCACTCTGCCTCTTTTCTTTTCAAAGCTGTGGGGTGTAATTCAGGAGTAGGCTACATAAGTGGTCATCCTGCAGGTAAAGTCTGGGCCTCCCTTTGGTCCCCACTTCACTCTAGTTCCTTCACGGGGTACTTTCTGAGGTTCCTCAGACTCTGCTCCCATCCTCACCCCATGGGGAGTTCTCATCTACTCTCTGGAAAGGATAATTTGCCCCCTGGATGGATGCTTTCCTTTTAGTCCCAGGTTCTTAGCAGCCCTCCAGAGATTCTCTGTGTTGGGATCCTGTCACTTCCAGGAAGCCCTCTTGGACATGCAGACCAACTATCTCACACGTGTGTGCTCACATTGGTCCACAGGAAACACACCACTGCTCCACTGTCATCAGTACAGTAACTGCCCAAGCCATAAAGCTAATTCTGCCACTGGCTTGTTTAGCTGACGAGTCAGATACAGTCTACTGGCTTTCCAACTGAGGGCCAGGTAGAAAGCTCTCTGAGCGGACCAGAAAAGCCTTTTCTCAGTGGGCTTGAGATGAGGGCAGGCTTCCCTACTTCTGTCACACATGGCGCAGTGGAACTCCAATAGCTGTCTCCAAGAATCCCCTTTAATTTCCATCAACCTGACCCTTTTTGAGAGTCACAAAACATGTTTTTAATTCTCCATTTTTGCAGTTCCTACATGGTGGTCTCATACCTTACCTGGTACATAGCAGCTCAGAGGCTAAACCAAATCTGAAATTAAAAGAATTCCATTTTCACATCTTGTTACAGTACCATAACCTGAGTCCTGGAACGAGTAACTTTGTTTTAAAATGTCACAAAACTTAGCCAGGCTCGGTGGCTCAGCCTGTAATGCTGCGCCTTGGGAGGCTGAGGTGAGTGGATTGCCTGAGCCCGCGGGTTCGAGAGCCGCCTGGGCAACTTGGCGAGACCTCATCTCTACAATAAATCAAAAAATCAGCCAGGCGTGGTAGCGTATGCCTGTAATTCCAGCTACTCGGAAGGCTGAGGCGGAAGGATCACCGGAGCCCAGCAGGTCGAGGCTGCGGTGGCCGGGAGCGGCCACTGCACTCCAGTCCGGGCGACAGAGTGAGACTCCAACTCAAAAAAAATAAAAAAATAAAAAAAAATAAAATGTCACAAAACCTACAAGATATATATTTGCTAGCATGTAGGTAGGAAGACTGACTTAAATTTAATGAGGGGAAAAAAGACCCTACCAATTGCTCAATAGACTTTTTTATCTCACTGGGAATGAGTCATCTGTTTCAGTTCAACTGAAGATTTAATGGATACAAGACACATTTTCTGAAGGAAAGCAAGATGAATAAGAACTGATTCCTGCCTTCCAAGGGCATAGCATGTGGTAGAATAATCCTCACGCAAAGTACACATTCACCCAAGGAGTTACATATGCCCAGGGAACATAAATTCCTAGACCCACTAAATCAAAGTTAACACATATTAGACCAGAGCATGCATGTTTTCAAAAAGACCCACAAGTTCTTTTGTTGGCTGGAAGAATAGAGTCCATATATAGGCGACCTATGTTAAAAATTCAAATAAACTCTCAAAATAAAAAATAAACCAGGCGTGGTGGCATACACCTGTAATCCCAACACTCTGGGAGGCTGAGGGGGGAGGATTGTTTGAGTCCAGCAACATAGGCAACATAGTTAGACCTCGTTTCTACAAAAAAATTTTAAAAATGAGTGGGGCATGGTGGCACATGCCTGTAGTTCCAGCTCCTCAGGAGGCTGAGGCAGAAGGACTACCTGAGCCCAGGAGGCTGAAGCTGTGGTGAGCCATAATCATGTCACTGTAATCCAGCCTGGGCGACAGAGCGAGAAAGAAAGAAAGGGAGGGAGGGAGGGAGGAAAAAATTAAAGCAGACAGTACTGAGGGAAACACAGGGAACTACTATGGCAATTGTTAGATATCTTCCTAGGACCACTTTTATGTAAGATAGTCGTTTTTAATCTTTCATATATTTGCAGACCCTTGTGCCAATGTGATGAAAAATATGGGTCTCTCCCTAGAAAAATGCACATACACACGTGTACACAAATTTTTACATGCAATTTTGGGAGGATCCATGGGCTTCCTGGCATCTACCCATGGCTCGCCCAGAAAGAGGCACACAAACAGGTTAAGAGCCCTGCCAGAACCTTATATCAACAATCCACCACAACTACCAGCACAAAAACTACCCTATATTTGTTTCCAAAAAGCTTTGAAACTACATAGCTTTACAGAAAACAGGGCCAGTAGAGCAGAAAAGAAAATATACTCACCATACTAATGAAGGCTGGATTATTTATCAAGCTAGCCATGTCAAAGCTCAATCCAGTTCCTGTCTGTAAAACATATCTGAGAATCAGTCCAGCAATGCCAAGTGAATTGTAATAAATTGTGAATGACAGAAAACATTTCACTCATTTGGCATTAACAACTTACAGGACTGGATACCTCTCTTAACTTCTGTTCTGCTATTTTCAGATTTGATTTATAGGAATCATTTTCAGGGTCAAGATCTAATGCCTTTTGATAACTTGTAACTGCTTCTTCAAATTTATTCATGGCAGTAAGGGCCAGCCTGAAGGGAATAGAGGGTGTAAATGTATAAGGTATATGATTAAAGAATGTCAAGACATAACAAACACTGTCAAACATCTGGTATTCAGCTCTAATCTAGATTACACTTAATTTCTTCATTGTACTATGGTTCACAGGAGTATCATGAAAATTCTCTTTAATTCCAAGATCTATACACCTGAACATTCTCTATTCTGCTTGCTGACAACAATGCTTGCCCCTTGGACCATGAATTTAATACTTAGAGATGAACCTTACCTAGTCTTCCATTTTTAAGCTTGTATGTGAAATAATTGCTTTCTAAATGCCTAGAGTGAGCTCCACAAAGATGTGAGCTGACTAACAATCCCAGAATGCTAATTTTTAAAGACTCTCTATTTGTGCTTCACAACATCCCAAATTTTTAATCTTCTTAACAGAGACTTTGAGCAACAGTTAATATCAATTTGTCATTAAAAAAAAAATAGGCTGTGGATCATCAGATGACTATGCCTGATCAAGACACACTAGTTACTAAACAGATAAAAATAGCATCCTTTAAAACACAAATAACAAATTATCTCAGGTCCAAATCAGAGAGTTAGTTATTAAATATCAATGTTCATCTTTGCATAGTTAGAATTTATTGAATGAAAAATTACTTCAGAATTAAACAATAATGATACATATGGAGAGATGATATTGGGGATTTTTGTTTTTAACAAATTATTCCAATTCTTTCTGGATAAAATACAGTACCTAACCATGGAAAAATCCATACAACTGAATTAGTTTTCTACCAGTCAAACATGAAGGATACTTCACCAGAATCCCCAGTTAATCACAGGCAGTCAGTAATTCTTTGCTCAAACCCAACTATATATGAGATCCTATTTTAAGTACTGAGGATTCCACAATGAAAAAGATAAAGTTCCTAGGCCACACATGGTAGCTCACACCTATAATCACAGCACTTTGGGAGGCCGAGGTGAGAGGACTGCCTGAGACCAGGCGTTTGAGACCAGCCTGGGCAACTTAGTGAGACCTCATCTCTACAATAAATCAAAAAACTAGCCAGGCATGGTGGCACATGCATGTAGTTCCAGCTACCTGTAAGGCTGAGGTGGAAGGATCACCTGAGCCCGGTAGGTCAAGGCTGTGGTGGCCATGAGCATGCCACTGCACTCCAGCCTGGGCAACGGAGTGAGATTCCAACTCCAAAAAAAAAGATAAAGATAAAGTTCCTGACCTTAAGAAAATTTGATTCTATCCAGGGAAGACAGGCATCAAACATGCAAATAAAAAGGGCAATACTAAAGATAACAAATAGGTGAGGTGCTCAAAACTGGCTATGCTGGAAAGACCTGAGTGATGTGAAGAAAGAAGTCATAGGAAACTTGAAGACTCATTCTAATAGAAGCAGCAGTAAGCACAAAAGCTCTGAGAAGATGCGAGCGTGGAGAGACGAGGCAGGAGTGGAGAGTGGAAAGTATGGAGAGACTAGGCAGGAGAACAGGCAGGTACCAGGTCCCATACGACCGTTGCTTGGAATTTGAACTGTATTCTGACTGCCATGGAGTAACATGATCTGATTTATGCTCTAGAAAGCTCACTCTGTCTTCTATGGAGAGGATCCACACAGGCAGAAAGCCGAGTGGAGGAGGAAGACCAGTTAGGAGGCTACTGCAGTAGCCTAGATAAGAGATGTAGCTTGGACTAGGGCTATAAGCAAGATAGAGATTGGCACTTGGATCCAAAATGTACATGGAAACTAGAATTGACAGGACTTGCTGACAGAGTCTCAGCACTTGTGCTAAGTGTAATGAGAATGAAGGAACGGCTAGGGGGCTTTCAACCTGAGCAAGGAGTAGCTGGATGATCATACAATTTTCTGAGATGGGAAAGATTTAAGAAGGGAACGAGTGTTCTGTTTGGGACATGCTGAGAGTAAGATGCCGGTGAAACATCCAAACATGCAGGCGAAACATAGCTGAATACATGAATATGGAGTTCGACCATATGACTTAAGAGATCCAGTAATGTACAGGAGATCCTCGTTCACAGTAATTATGTTCTAGAATGCCACCATGAACACTGAATTAGCAAATACCAAACAGCTATTCCTGGGGAAAATAGAGGGTTAGGTTCTTGTGATCCTTTGGTCACATTTTAATCAACCAATTGACACATAATCTTATTTACATGCTTCTGTTGAAAGAAATCTTATATAACATACATTTTAACTCATTAGTATTGAACTTATGGTCAACAGCATTAACTCATGCTGAATGAAGGATATCTCATGTGTATTTTCTCCATCTTGCCGTTAGGCACGCTAGACAACACTTCAGCCTACACTTGAGGGGCATTATAAACAGCAAAATCACAAACAAACAGCACAAAAATTTTAAAATGTAGCACTAAATAGACTGTTTCAGCATGAGAGCTAAAACAAAAAGGCAGAGCATCATCACCTTATTCAGTCGCAGCTGAGATTGTAAACAATAAGATACTCAAATCTTTCACCACTTGTGCATGTCCATAAATGACCACAGAAGCATCATAAATATTGATTTTGGAACGACAGCAAATTTTAGTAAATAGGCAAATTCATAAATACAGAATCTGCAAATATTATCAACTGCAGATGGAATTTAAAAGTGCGGGCAGGATAAAATCAGAGAACAGACAGAGAAACAGCTGCAGCAGAGGACTGAACCCTGAAGCATGCCACTGTCTGGGGGTTGGTAGAGGAGGAAGGACCAGCGAGGGAGACTGAAAAGATCACCCAGAGAAACAGAAGGGAAACAATGTGAGTGCGGCATCACAGAATCCTAGAGACAGTTTAAAAATCAGTTGACTGTCCCAAATACTGAAAGAGGAGCTGGGGTAAGGATACAGAACTGAACACTGGCCTTGGCAAAATACAGACCACCAGTGACCTTGAACAGAGCTAGCTCAGTAGAGCGTGTGTGTCTGTGTGTAAATATATATATATGTGGAGAGAGAGAGAGAGAGAGATACTTATTATGAGAAATTGGCTCACATAAGTTTGAGGATGAGAAGTCCCACCAACTGCTGCCTATAAGCCGGAGACCCAGTAAAACTGTTGATGTAGTTCGAGTCCAAACCTAAAGACTTGAGAACCAAGGGAGCTGTCAGAGACCAAAAATCAAAATGCCCAAGTTGAAGGGCAGAAGAAAATGGGTGCCCCAGCTTAAGCATCCATTTTTGTTCTATTTGGTCCTCAAAGGATTAGATGATGCCCACCCAGACTGGTGAGGGTGAATCTTCTTTACTCAGTCTACTGATTCAAATGTTAATCCCTTCCAGAGACACCCTCACAGACAGCCACAGAAATAATGTTTTACTAGCTATCTGGGCATCCCTTAGCTCAGTTAAGTTGACAATTAATGTTAACTCCCACAGTGATACAAACAAAAGTCCTGTTGGAGTGAGCTGAAGAGCGAATGAGAGATGATGAAGATGAGACAGCAAGTTCAGACAGCCATCTGGGGTTCTGCAGAGAAAAAGGAACTGCAAATAGATGGCCGCTAAAGAGGAACACTGAGTAAGAGGCTGGCTCCAATGGATCATTTTGAATGATCTTTCACATGCCAGCTATTATCATCTAGCAGATAAGGGAAAACTAATGTTATAACGGAAAAAAGGATAATAACAATTGTAAAGTCCTGGAGAAGGTACAAAGGGATGAGATCTTAAGGCATGAGTGGAGGCAATGGTCTTAGATAAGAACCCTTCCATTTGAACAGAAAAAAAAAACCAGTCTGTGTAGACACAAATGCAGGTAGACGGTGGATTTGGAAGTAAGCAGATGAACTACTTTTCTTCAAAATGCATCTGTTTTCTCAATTAAGCAAAAGGCTATATCATCAGCTGAGAGTCACCACAGAGGGTGAAGTGGAAATCTGAAGGGCGAGGAGGTGGTATGAAATAGGCACATCAGAGAGTGCAAAGGTGAATGTGGAAGAAAGTAGAATAGAATTGTCTGCCAATACTGAGTGGTCACTGGAGATTTGTGATCATAGACATCAAATGAGTCGATGAGGTATGGTTGCATGATTTTCTTCAACAACAAAATAAGCCATCAAACAACTATCTCACTCTCAATTCACACACATTGCAGTCACTTTCTCCCTTATGTTTTACTTATCTCCTTATTAGTTCAGAGGGTACATATTAAGAAAGAAGTTCAAAACTAAGACATCAAGAACAGTATATCTGGGAACTACATGACGCTACTTTGAACATTCTGCCAGAACTTACCCCATTCTTCCATAGGCCTTGCTGTACTTTGAATCAATTGCTATTGCTTTTTCACAATCCTTGATTGCATCTGTGTAGTGACCCAATTTGCTTTGAGCAGCAGCCCTGAGAGAAAGAAAAGAGATTTTTTTTTATAAGCAGCTTTCAAGGCACTAATTTAGATTTTCAGGTACTAATAAAGCTATATTTTTCTTGTCTCAATTTGTAGATCATTGCCAGTAAATTTCTAAGCTAAACTAAGATAATTATGTAATCAAGTGAGGAAAAAAAGGTTCAGAAGCTTCTGTTCAGAAAAATTATGCAGGCTCCCTTTCCTGTTTACTTTGTCATAGAAAAGACAAATATGCAAGTCATACAACTGATCTACCTACCTACCATCTTCTTAATTTGCCTAAATAGAAAAACGAAAACAGACATCTGGGCTACTTAGGGGGAACACAGAGAGAGTGACTGCTGTGAATGACCACAAACTGTTGTGCTGATAACTGATCACTCTAACAGTAGGATTCAAGTGCAAGTAAAAATAATATTCCAGTTCTCGGGCACTTTCTCCCATTCACTCAGTTCTGAGGCAGACTGAACTGTATTTCTTTCAGTCTCCCAGAAGTCCTCATAATCCTTGTCCCTCAGCAAAATGTTGAAAGCCAATTCTGGCAAAATAACATTTGCCTAGATCGAAATCCCTGTAATCATGACCTCTCCTTAATAATATTTCCAAGTAGGAATAATTAACTCAAAGGAGAAAGAGGACAGGAGAAGAGAAGCTCTAAGATGGATGTTGAGAAAACAACGTGGGGTGCAGTAGCCACGAGACAACAGAAGTCTCTTGCGTCAGGAGGTCCAGAGTGTGGTGACCACTTCTTAGGCTGCTCTCAACTATAAAGAAGACTGCTATGCTGCAGCCCCTCTGCCTCAAACACTGGAACTCCAGGACCTAATTAACACCTTTTCTATTCATAAAGGTAAGGAAGCACTTTCTGAAATTTTTTTCTTGCAAGCCCCAAAACTGACTCAAGCTCCTTCATATTCTTGAGTCTACAAACAAAAGTCCCATGCCGTCCCGAACCCTCCGACACTCCTGGTCCTCTCCCACTGCAACCTGAGAGGCACTACTCTCTTTTGCTACCTTTATTCTTCTCTTGTTCCCCACATTTGTTGTCTTAACTGTCCTAAAAATACATATTTTTGTTTAACCACCCAGTGAACCATCTCTCTTCCTTGAAATTAGTCAACAATCGCTTCTTTCGGGGACCAACATGGACTCTAATAAGCACACATGACAACAATAAAACTGACTAAAACACCATCTATCTCCAGGTATTAGTGAGTGTCCTCACTGATCCTCAGCATTCCTTGAGTATCTTTTATTCTCCTGTCAATCATACACACTAGGATTATCTAACACAACTCCTGTCTTACATCAAGCTTATTATTGTAGCCACAAATACTAAATGTGCATAATAATAGATCAATTATTTGTTAGGTATCTACGAACAGAATGTGTTATATAAAACCAACTCTAGATAGAAGAAGCTAAACGTAACACTGCAATTTCTGGAAGTAGAACCTGGGATATTAAGTCTACCAAAACTTCTCTAAGAATTAACCACATTTGGTGGAAAGCAGAAGAAGAAAAACAGGAGTTTAGCTCTGATCAACATGAAGACGCTGAGAAATTCCCATCAAAGCTTGGCTTCCACAAAACAGATTAACAACATGTGAGTCTGAGTCACTGACATTTTCCATCTAATGCAAGGATTCCAGGTCAGTAAGCATTTATTCCAGTTATATTATGTAAGAAGCAAAACCTTCCAGACAAGTACAGGTCTTTCTTTTAGAGTAGTTTCACTCAGAGAAAATTTTAGAGGCCAGTCTTGAAAACTTTATATACGTCAATGGCTGACACATACATATTTACTCCCAGAAAGTAGATTTGAAAAAATCTCACATTTATGCCAGTTTGATCTTCTAAGCCATAATACTATCAGAATGAAAAATTCATGTTACAGTAACAACAGAGGCAGAATGAGATATTACCTCAGAGTAAGCGCCATTTCCTACCACTATAGAAAGCTCTCGTCCATGAGTGATTTTAACCCATAGAGCCAGGAAGATCCCTTTGAGGCCTCAAATCTACTTGTGCATCCTGCCTCGTGTTTGAGTTGCTTGAAGGAGAACAGTTAAGACAGTGAATTAATGTCTTAAATCCTGCCAACTCAGGAAGTTGAATCTGGGATTAGAAACCTACCAAAGTTTCCTCTAAGAATTTAAAACATTTACTGTGAGGGAGGAATGGAGTTTATGGCCTAAGCTTGGAGATAGATTTTTCTTAAATGATTTTATTAAATATTATAAGCACGGCCTCTGGAAAAAAAAATTGTCCAAAAAGTAAGCATGAGGGCTGGGCGCAGTGGTTCAGCCTATAATCCCAGCACTTTGGAAGGCTGAGGTGAGAGGACTGCCCGAGCCCAGAGGGGTCGAGATCAGCTTGGGCAACTTGGTGAGAACTCATCTCTACAATAAATCACAAAAACTAGTTGGGCATGGTAGCGCACGCCTGTAGTTTTGGCTACTTCGAAGGCTGAGGTGGAAGGATCGCCTGAACCCAGCAGGTTGACACTGGGGTGGCTGTGCGCAAGCCACTGCACTCCAGTCTGGGTGACAGAGTGAGACTCTGACTCAAAAAAAAATAAAAAAGAAAGAAAGTAAGCATGAGATTTATACTAAGTCTAGATTTTACACCTAACTTATTAGGCAAGGCAATACTATCTCCTCATTCACAGGCTTGGAATCAGACCTAACACTGGCATCTACTGTAAATCTATTAAAGGTGATTTTGTAGAACAGAAAATCACACAAATCTCATGTCTTTTCCACCAAGGTCTTTTTTCTGCTGAGTGTATGTGCATTCACACATGCACAGAAACATTCATGAAGGGTAAAGGGATGGAAGAAGAGAGATTTTGAAAAAGGGGATATAGAGAAAGACATGTGTTTAAAAAAAAAATCTGTACCTAAACATTTGCTAAACACCTTCAGGAAACTGAAAGATAATATTTGTCTTTGAATATCTTTTTAAAATTGTGATTTTAAAAATATAATCAGGCTGGATGCAATGGCTCAGGCCTGTAGTCCCAGCACTTTGAGAGGCCAAGATGAGAGGATTGCCTGAGTCCAAGGGTTAGAGACCACCTGGGCAACATGGCGAGACCTCGTCTCCACAATAAATCAAAAAAATTAGCCAGGGGTGGTGGCACATACCTGTAGTTCCAGCTACTTGGAAGGCTGGGGTGGAAGGATCGCCTGAGCCCAGCAGGCCGAGGCCGTGGTGGCTGTGAGCAGTGTACCACTAAACTCCAGCCTGGGTGACCGAGTGAGATTCCGACTCAAAATACGTATATATATATATTTTGTATATTATATATTTATAATCAGAAAATGAATCCTGTATATATAATACTCTGAGTACTTCAAATTTAATGAGAGTTTTCAAAGAGAACAAAAATACTACATGGATTGTATTTGAGGTTGTTACCAAAAGACTACATTCAGGATTTAATGTTAATGATACATTTTTATTGTATTTATTTGTTTAATTAAAGTTTATATTTAATAAATGTATATCCATGCCTTCCCAATACACTAATTCTCACTCTTCAGGTGCACATGACATTACCATATAGTATGATTATCTAGCAAGTCTAAAGTAAAAAATAAAACTTAACTATGTTCCTAAATCTGGCTGTAAGTAAGGATGACAACTATTTCATTACTGTGCATAGAACCTCAGAGCAATTAAGAATCATTTATCGCCGGGCTCAGTGGCTCAGCCTGTAATCCCGCGCCTTGGGAGGCTGAGGTGAGTGGATTGCCTGAGCCCGCGGGTTCGAGACCCGCCTGGGCAGGCGAAACCTCATCTCTACAATAAATCAAAAAGAAAAAAAAAAACTAGCCGGGCGTGGTAGCGCGCGCCTGT
>CAUYQG010290771.1:0-56261 GCA_963574415.1 Tarsius wallacei
AATAAATCAAAAAATCAGCCAGGTGTGGTAGCGCGCGCCTGTAGTTCCAGCTACTTGGAAGGCTGAGGCGGAAGGATCGCCAGATGCACGGCCACTGCACTCCAGTCTGGGTGACAGAGTGAGACTCCAACTCAAAAAAAAAAAAAAAAAAAAAGAATTTGGGTTGTATTTTGAGTGTAATAAACAGCCATTACAAGGTATGTTACTTTCTGACTTCTGATGTAACAGATTGCCACAAACTCAGTGACTTAAAACAACACATATTTATTATCTTACAACTCAGGAAGTCAGAAATGTAAATAGGTCTTATGGGGCTAAAATCAAGGGAAATAATGAAATCCATAATAATAACCAAGAAATAACCCAATACATTCCTTTCTCCTGCTAGATTCTAGAGGCTGCTGGCATTCCTTAGCTCGTAGCCACATCACTCCAACTTCGCTTTCGTTGTCATATCATCTTCTCCTATCTGTCTGACCTCTCTGGCTTCCCTCTTATAAGGACACTTTATGATTACATGGGTTCACTCAGATACTCCAGAATAACCTCCCCATCTCAAAATCCTTACCTTCACCTGTAAAGTCTCTTTTGCCACATAAGTTGACATATTCATAGGCCTTGGGAATAAGTATATAGACATTATAAGGGAGGAAAAATATCTTTTTCCTTCTACCTTTCTAGGTTCTTGAATGGGTCTCTAAACCAAAAGACAGATTAACAAGAGAAAAGTTTACAAATGTATTTAGTACACATTTTATGTGACATGGAAGCCTTCATGAGGAAATTAAGCTGAAGAAATGGTTAAACTTGAGCGTTTTTATACCAGCTTTGATGAAGAGTGAAGAGTCATGGAAAAATATAGTAGGACACAAAGGGATATGAGTTAATAGTAATAAATTGGGGGAAACAGCAAGGCCTATTCATTCTGAGTCTTCTCACATCCCATTGTCTTCAGAGATAAGGATGCTCCTTTTCTCCCAGTAGAGAGAAGACACCTCTCACATGAGGGGCCTACAACCTGTTTCAGGAGAAGGTCAGAGAGTTCTTTCTACACCTGCCATTTCTCAAATTCCTTCAGCTTAAAATCCCAATACACCAAGGTGCCACATTTTGAGGCAGTATATCTTGAACCCCACCAAATCTTTGGGGGGACATTATTCTATTGTGGGTGTTTAAACAGGGGAGAAGGGAAATTATTCCACATTTTCTTTAGAAAAGTCACACTGGGCCAGGCGCAGTGGCTCAAGCCTGTAATCCCAGCAAGTTGGGAGGCCAAAGTGAGAGGTTTTCCTGAGCTCAGGGGTTCGAGACCAGCCTGGGCAACTTAGTGCGACCTTGTCTCTACAATAAATCAAAAAATTAGCCAGGTGTGGTAGCATACACCTGTAGTACCAGCTACTTGGAAGGCTGAGGCAGAAGGATCGCCTGAGCCCAGCGGGTCAAGGTTGCAGTGGCCATGAGCATGCCACTGCACTCCAGCCTGGGTGACAGAGTGAGACACCAACTCAAAAAAAAAAAAAAAAAAGAAAGAAAAGTTACACTGGTTGTTAGGTACAGAATGACCTACACATACAGAAATAAGAAAACAAGCTAAGAGCCTGTTTCACAGAAATCCAGGTGAGGTTTGACTGAATATATCTTGGACAAATGCTAGTTTTTGTCTGTCCAGCACCTCCCCCACTCTGCTTTTGGGAAACTACTCACCACCACTTCAATCATGAACTAAAAGAGCTGCCAGGGCTATGTATTTCCTGGCAAAAGATGGATACAGGAATCAAGCCCAGTCAATCATCGCAGTCCATTCACCTGGCCATGATGATTGGTCCGGAATGAGCATGTGCCTTAAAATGAATTTTTCATCTTGAATTGTTCATTTTGGAACCTGAGAAAAATTTGGTCTTGCCTCATAGCTCATAGAGTTGAAAGCATGAAAATCAGGGACTGCAAGCAGCTGCCTTATCTGCCACATGAAGAGAACTCTGCAGGAGGAGAGAATTAAGCCCACACATAGAATAAGACAGAGTCTGGGGAAAAGAGAGTAAACACTAACAACACAGTTTGTGTTTCTCTATCAAGTCCAGCCTGAAGCATCACTCTTGAGCTCTATGGTTGCATAAAATGAATGCATTTGCAAGTTTCTGTCACTTGCAACCAAAAGTATCCTGGCTAATACAGGTCTCAAAAGGAATAGGAACTGGAAATAGATGCATTTCCTCTATCTCTGAGACTGTATGTTCTCTCTTTCTTGCTTTTCTACATTCATATTCCTTCTTCAGCTTCCCTGCAAAACAGGTCACTCAGCTTTTCTGTCAAATGCCAAAGATGGTCCTCTCAGGGTATGTCCTCCTTAAAAACATCCAGGACAGACCAACATGAATGAATTCCAAAGAGAAATTCCCAGGAAAGACATGTATATAACCCAGCTAGGGTCTGGTGGCTACCCAAGGTTGGGAAGGCCTGTCTCTTGGGGTACTAGTGGAGGCATGTTTTAGGGTAAAGTGCCCATGGGTAGGATACATTCCCAATAGTTGTCCATCATATACAAACTCCACTCTGCCACTCTTCTTCCCTAATGCCTCCCCAAAAGAGCTCAGAGTAGAACTATGTGATCAAAGAATGGACAGTCAAAAATTCCAGTAATTCCAGCCCCAGGAGGAGGCAAAGGTTGCTCTTTCAGATAAGAGATTTCCGGTTTTAAGCTGTAAGCCAACCCGCTACCAGTTCACCAGCTTAGTTTAGAAATGACAGTTCATATATTGGCTCATAAGCCTCCAGGTTTATTTTCAGCCCCTTTCTGGATTCATGAGGCCAAGGGTGGGAACACTGTGCAGTTTATGAAGAGGAGAAAGAAATAGCTGTTTACCAGACTGATAATGCGGTTCAGAAATCTCGCAGCTCAATAATGCAGTACTAGGCTTAAGATGATCTGCAAACCATCTCATCAACACTGCAGTTTATTTTCAACTATATTCCATACTAAGTAGCAACATGCCAGAATCTTTTTTTTTTAACCAAACCTACCCAGTTCAGAGAGAGGTGATGATGAATGAATGTTGATCAAACTAATATAGATTTTTATGAAGCTTAAATCTCAAGCAATCATTGCTTTCTCATTTATCCATCCAACAAATATTGACTGAGTTTCTATTATAGCCCAAGCACTATTCTAGGTACAGGAACATAGAGAATAAAAAAAGATAAAAATCTCCACTCTTGAGTAGCTTCTAGTCTAGTGGAAAGAGACAAGCAATAAACAAAAGAAGTGGAATATAGACTGCACTATATGTCATTAAGTTCAATGGTAAGCAATAAAGCAGAGGGCTTTATGTCCTTCTGTCTGTCTGGGAAGGGAAAGGACAGAGTATACAGGTAGTTTATAGATGGTATTCATAAAACAGCTGCGATCCTCAGAGTAGGTCTTCAGCTGTGTTCATGTCTAGGGGGCCAGATACCAGAAATATTACAGCGAAAATGTTTGATCAGAGGCATCTGATAATTTTAGAGCCAAGACAGAAGAGCACTAGTTAATTGCTAACCATTCAGATAATGAAGCTTATGAATCTTGTAAATGAAGCAAGAAAGACCATTGGTCCACCATCCAAATGTTGCCTGCTGGGCAGGTTTTTCATCCTGCCCATGAAAAGAAGCAATGTCAAGGAGAGTTGAAATCTTGAGCAGTTAGCTAAGGGGTTATCTTCCTCTGTTTGTGCTACTCTAACAGAATACCCGGGTAATTTATAAAGAATGGAAATTTATTCTCTCACAGTTCTGGAGGCTAGGAAGTCCAAGATCAGGCACTGGGAAGATAGGACTGGTTTTTCCTGTTTTAAAGATGGAGCCTTGAACGCTGCATCCTCCTGAGCGGAAGAACACCATGTCCTGATGCAACAGAAGAGAAAGAAAGCAAGAGAGAAAGAGAATACCCACTCTCAACTGGACACAGTGGCTCACGCCTGTAATCCCAGCACTTTGGGAGGCCTAGGCAGGAGGATTGCTGGAGATTTGGAGTTCAAGACCAGCCTAAGTAACAAAGTGAGACCTCATCTCTACAAAAAAAATCAAAAAATTAGCCAGGTATGGTGGCACACCTATAGTCCCAGCTACTCAGGAGGCTGAGGCAGAGGGATCACCTGAGACCAGGAGGTTGAGGCTGCAGTGAGCCATGATCATGCCACTGCACTCCAACCAGCAAAAGAAAAGAAAAAAGAATACCCACACTGCTGGGTGGGGTGGGGGGAGGAGGGAGGTAGTTAGTGAGAGGCATGTAACAACACAAAGGGTACCTGGTCCTAAACCATGGGAAGTGAGGACCAGTTGGAGGCCCAAACTCCACCTGCATGTAGATTATTTATGTATCTAATCCTGACTTGTACCCCTTATCTTTATAACAAAATTATTTTTAGAAAAAAGAATACCCATTATCACTGCCCTTTATATAGTGACATTGATCCATTCGTGAGAGTGGGGCCCTCATAACCTAACACCTCCCACTAGGCCCCACCGCACCCCTGATATTATTGTATTGGGGATTACACTTCCAAGACACGAATTTGGGGGGAATGTCACTGCCATTCACTTGTTTCTTTAGCAATTGCCTGGATGAAATGGGCTTTCTGTTTGTGCAGACATTCATTTCTGACACATTAATATTGAGTCTTATAAATAACAAAATATAAATCTCATAGTTTTCACATTTAAGAAAAGGTAAAAAGATGAATTTACTACTTCTCTGACTATGAAGTTTAGATTATTACTAAGAATCAAAGCAAGCTGAATTAAAATCGTAATATCTTTCAATAATTGCAAATTGATTTTCTCTCTATCTCAAACATATTCACACATTTTCCACTAGTGTTTCTGGCATTGTCTTTTTTATTAAGCTGAATAAGAATAAGAGTTAAAAGACAAAGTTAAAATGAAAACGTTTTCATGGAATTTAGTCCAACAAATCAATAAACATGCCTTTGAGCACCAACTAGGCAGGATATTAGGGTCTGTGAATTTTCCTCAGACTCCAGACCCACCTATGTTCTAAACTATTAGCCCTTGAATGTCTCAAAGTCAGCTCAAACCTAACCTAAATAAAAACACATAATCTTCCTTTCAACATAACCACTCCTCTCCATCCTCCAAACCAGGGCCTCATCTAAGTGAATGTCACCAACAATCAGAAACCTTCCTCTTCCACCTCCCATATCCAATCTCTATGCAAGTCTTATCAGTTTAACCTCCTACATCAGGGGTTGACAAACTTTGTAAAAGGCAAGACAGTAAATATTTTAGGTTCTGTAGGTCTCATGGTCTTTGTCACAAATACTTCACCTGCCTTTGTAGGTGAAATCAGTCACAGACAATTAGGAAACAAATGGATGTGGCTGTGTTCTAATAAAACTTTATTTGTAAAAAAAAATTTAGCTCAGGTGTGACCCTTAGGCCATAGTTTGCCTATTCCCGACCTAGATTATTTATGACCCCTCTCCATCTTTGTTTTTCATCCTGGTTTATGCTACCACTGGCTCTTGCCCAGACTATTACAATAGTTTTCTTACAGTTCTAGCTGCCTGCATTCTGGTGGTGGTCACCCAATCTGGTCTCCACACATCAGCCAGGCAGCAGATGTCTTCATAGACGTCACACACACACACACACACACACACACACACACACATTTATTTAAAAGTCTGCGTTGGCCTTCTCTTGCTCTGTTAATTACAAAACTATAAGATCTTGCTGGTTGTACCCCTACTGTATGCTAAGGATCTACTGTCAGTCCTCCAAGCTCATCATGTCCCCTCCTGAGTCCTGCCCCAGAACCTTTGTTCAAGTCATCTCTCTCTATCAGGAAGAATCCCTACTAGGCTACAATGCCATGAGTATAGGATCTCTATCTAGTTTTGCTCTTCAAAACATTAGTTTAATGCCTGACATGTAGTGGGTTGTGGTAGGTTTCACAGGTTTTGAGGATAAGCTGTGGACATCTGTGCCCCCCTCCCCACAGATGTCCACAGCTTATCCTCAAAACCTGTGAATATGTTACATTACATGGCAAAGAGACTTTGCAGATGTGATTAAGTAAAGATCTTGATTTGAAGAGATTATTCTGGAATATCTGAGTGGACCCAAGATAATCATGGGGTTCCTTATAAGAGGGAAACAGGAGAGTCAGAGTCAGAAACTGAGATACGACAACAGAATAAGAAGTCAAAGTGATTTGAGGTCATGAGCCAGGTCATGCAGGCAACCTCTACAAACTAAAAAAGAAAAGACAGGTTCTTTTCTAGAGCTCCTGGACGAATGCATCCTTACCATCACCTTGATTAGAACCTAGTGAAACCAATTTTAGACTCTGATCTCCAAAACTCTAAAACAATATATTTGTGTTTGTATTGTTTCAAGCTACTAGATTTATGGTAATTTCTTGCCACAGCAATAGGAAACTAATACATAGATATTCATGACATACTTATGGAATGAGCAAAGAAATGAGTGAATTAGTAATAGACAAGGATTTATTAGTAAACAAGACAGGCCCAGAAATCTTAATTTCATAGTCTCATTGATTCAGACATACACAAGTAATCACCAATATGCTGAGAATACAAAAAAGAATCCTAGATGATATGGGGGTACACACTACAGAAAACAGAAAATGCTCAGAATACAAAAAGGAATCCTAGATGACATGGGAGTATACACTATAGGAAATAGGTCAAATTTAGCTTATATATTCAGGTAAAATTTTCCTAAAAGAAGTATTATTCAAACTGGCAGTAATTTGTATCACTTCATAGGGCCACCATTCTTGGCTAAAGTTCAGGAGGAAAGGATTTCTTTTCATTGGTTTCTGTTCAGACCCAAACTGGCTGGTTTGTTGGTTTTTCTTGTGAACTATATATGACTGCAGATGGATGAGACTCCTCTTTCCCATAAACCACTCCATTAACACAATGTTTTCAAGAACACATGTAACCCAAATGCAATAGCATCACTCCAAGCAGCTCTTGCTTTTGTTCTATATGCACCTTAAGACCATACACTCCAATTTATTCTTAAGACACACTCACAACAAACAATCCAACTCCTAAAACATTGCTTAGCAATGCAACTTTTATATAAGATTTTCTTATGGAGCAAACGATAGGATTACTAGTTGAACAATTTGACAAAACTTAATTCTATTGACTCATCACTGCCCATCTCTGTAACCCAGCCTCCTTCCTCCAGACATCCTTTTAAAATCTTTACTTTTCCCAACTGCAGTTCTGTGCCCTTAGATAGTATATCTCATTCAGCAAACCAAAAGCAATAGGATGCGGAGGCTTAGCAAGAAAGGAAAGGAAAAATAATACCACCCTGGACCCTTTCCTCTTTTCTCTCCAATAGCTTAGGGAAAGGAAGGTTGCTACGGTTTAAATGTGTCCCTCAAATATATATGTCGGAAATTTAGTCCCCAGTGCAACAGTATTGGGAAGTTGGACCTTTGGGAGGCAACTGGGTCATGATGGCTCTGCTCTCATGAATAGATTAATGCAGCCAGAGTGGGTTTGTTATTGCAGAAGTAGCTTTACTATCAATGCAAACTCTCTCTCGCACATGCTCTCTTGCCTTTCTGCCTATCCACCATGGGATGACCCTTGCCAGATGTTGGCACCATGCCTTTGGACTTCCCAGCCTCCAGAAATGTGGGCTGAATGAATTTTTCTTTATAAATTACCCAACTTGTGGTTTTCTGTTATAGCAACAGAAAATGCACTAAGATAAAGGCCAAAATCAAGGGAAACACAAGAAATTGGCTTTGGGGTTTGCAAAGGACCAGATCCTGATTATTTAAATTTATATTCTTGGGAAGTTTTTATTTTTACTATATATAATTTCTCCTAATAACTGTCTAATTATTATTTAGAAATAAACACTTAAACATAATAAAGTCTATGGTGTACAACAGCCTGGGAGAAGAGGAAATAAAAGAAGGATAATTTTAGCTGGGCCTTAAAGAATAAATAGTCTCAGCAGAAGGTGATGATGGGAAAGTTTCTGTTTTATCCACTTCTCCTGACCTTGCAATTTCTTACCTTGCATAATTTCTGCTGCAGACATTCTAGTCACACTTGCTTTCTGTGGCTCCCACAACACTTGTACTTACTGTACTCTTTTCTTGAGCTCCAAGCTCTGCCCCTCTCCGCTTCAGTCCTTGGCTCTGTTGACACATCTTCCTCTTTCATATAGCATCCTGTAGTGTACCTATTTGTCTAGTGTCCAGCTCAGACTATTCGTTCCTGTTCCGTAAGAGCAATCTGCTCTTGCTCTCTACTTTTTAATTCCCAGATCATGAGATTAACAAATATTACTGAATGAAAGAATGGATGCTATTCGCAGAAACTCCAAGAAGGTTGGGGTCTGAAATGTAGATATAAGCAGAGCAGTTTTCATCTCTTGTCACCTTGAACCCTTTAGTGTGGTACTGTGTTGGGAAAAACTGAGGATCCATTCAGACTCACAGGGAAAGAACTCTATGGCCTTATGTGTCAGAGAAAGGAAGCTCCTGGGCCATGAATTTACTATCTGCAAAAAAAAAATAAAGCGCTAAGTTGTCTTTTGGTTTGTCCTTTAATATCTAAAACATTTTGATTTTATTCTCTTATTTAAAAGACTTAGATGAGATTCTTTTCTGGGAGGAATTCCCTCAGAGATTGTTTCTGGTTCTCTTACCTTCTGTAGTGATGGATTTGGGAGTTTTGGGAGTCACAGAGAGCATATATAATCAAATAGAGATCTTTCACATGAGGAAATGGGAGAGGCAATGAATCAAGATACCAAAGATTCGCTAGAACTAACCTGTGTGCCAATCTAGTGGCCTGCCCCACTTTCTCAACAAGCGAGATTACTCAGAGCTTTTGTCATTCTCCTGAGTTAAGTTGACATGGTTTTGGCATCAGCTTCACAACTCCACTTTGTGCCATCAGGCAGCACCGAATCATTGTCTCAGAGTCATTGTGACAATCGGAAGTCACATTCAAGTGACAAGGAAATTATTGCTAGAATAAAAAAAGTTGAGGGAAACGATTATTGTGTATTCTCATTATCTGGATTTCAAACTTAAATATTTTGGCCATTAGAAAGCATTTGTTTTTCAAAATAAAATGAAGAACATAGACTGCATTCAAAGGGGAGTTCTTAGAAATCAGATTCTTTTTTACCTTTTAATGAGACATTTAGCAAACATGAGTAGCAAGCGTCAGCCTCTACAGACTAGTCTGTCAGAGGTTGGAAGAAGTTAGTATTGAGAAGAAGAGGGGCATTGCAATTCAAGATGGTGTTACGTTTCTGGGGCCACCTGGCCTTATTCTATTTTGATGTCTGTTGACATCAAAACACCCATTAAACCTTAAGTTTCTAAAGGTCAAACCGACTTCTTTAGCCTGATACCATTAAATATTTGAATACTTGTTCACCAAACAAGCCTCTGATTATGATTTGGTCTGCCAACTGGTTCCGCCAAAAATAGACAGTCTTAAACCCAAGTACTGAAATCTACAGGTGGATTTTGGGGGACCCATGGACCCTTTAAATTATATTGAAATGGTTGAGAGCTTGTACATTTTTCTGGAGAGAAGATTCTCCGTTTTCTTGTTCTCAAAAATTTCCATGAGTCTAAAAGATTAAGAACCCACTGACCCCTTACAATGTAGACCCCATGTGAATTATGTCTCCTAGTGAACTAAGAATTTTATTTTCTGACTATGCTCCGTTTTGCTGATTTGGTCAGGTTGTACAATGTATAGCCTGCACAAACCACTCATGGTTGCTCCACTTGATAAATATGACTGCTTCCTGGGGAAGTGGGGGGGAAAGAAAAAGAGAGAGAAAGACCCTAGATCTTGATGAATTCTGTAAGATTCTCTAAATCTCTTCTGTCCTGGCTGATGACATTCCTAAAGATTCTGCTTATGGTTAATGGCTAAAGGGCACCTTTTCCTATTTTAATCTCTTTCAGAAGCCCTTCATAAAATATGGTTCACTTCATTAATAGTCTCAGGCACATTTAGTAAATTGGACTTAATTTTAAATGTCTTTTTGAGAGTTCTGACTAATTTTATACTTGAGCTTGATAAAGGACAATTTTTTCTTTAAGCCAGCTTTCTCTGGAAGAGTGTTGGCAAGAAATAGAAAACTTTCATTTTTTTCCTCAAGGAAAAATAAACAGTGGCTAGAAAGGTATGGAGGATAAAGTGAGAGGTTTACAGGTTCAGCTCCAAGTGCAGTAAGGTTGACCGGAATCTCAGTGACATGTTGTTTAGGAATGCACACAGATTCTGGAAAGCAATCTGTCAAAGAGGCCAAACAGCTGTAGTTGATCCCATATTGGAACACTGTTTTTCTAAATTCAGGTAACTGCCCCAGGTCATTGGAATACATTTGATGCTAAGTATCTCATGGGACATACTTGAAGATCACCAGTACAGAGAGGATCTGGGGGCTTTCTATACAGTTTATGAAAGTTGCAGAAAATAGGACACAGCTTTCTCAGGTTGATATTCTATTCTAACATCAGATGAGAATCACCCCTGGATTTCCGAGACTAGTGTTCCTGCCTTACCAAATCCTACGTTATAGTTTCTCAGAGCCCAACTCCTGCCCAAAGGACTTCAGACATGGGGTTCTCCCTCCCATCTCAGCCTGAGCCAACATTCAAGAAGGCATAGAGCCTCATCCATTTTGAACCAGTAGGGCCATGTCTGCCCTGTGCAGTGAGGTTGCAGTAGGATGCTCTACCTGCTTTACAGCACTCACTGTATAGCAAGGTGAGTATAAGAACTAGGCTTGGAGATGTCTTCGGTTCCAATCCCAGCTCAGCTGATTCCTAGCTGGGTCCTTGGTTAAGTCATTTACTCTTCCTGTGCACAATGGGGATACTGTCGGCTATAGTTTGGTTTGTTGGCCCCTCCAAATCGCATGTTGAAATTGTATCCCCAGGGTTGGAGGTGGGACCTCATAGATGCTTTTAGGTCATGGAGGCAGATTCCTCATGAAAGTCTGGTGCTATTCTTGCAGGAGTGAGAGAGTTTTCACTCTTAGTTCCCATGAGAGTTGCTTATTAAAAGAGTCTGGTACCACCCCTCTTGCTCTCTCATACCTCCTCTCTCACCATGTGATTTCTATCCATGCTGATTCCCCTTCCCCTCCCACAGTGAGCAGAAACAGTCTGAGGGCCTCACCAGAAGCAGATGCTGGCGCTATGCTTCCTGTACAGCCTGCAGAACTGTGAGCCAAATAAACCTCTTTTCTTTATAAATGACTCAGCCTCAGGTGTGTCTTTACAGCGACACAAACAGATAAGACAATGTTTTTCTCACAGGAATGCGTGACTTGATGAGATGTAGCGGGTGGTGCTTGGCACTCAGTAATAATCCAGTATATGTATCTTTTATTGTAATTTAACATTATCATCAAGACCATTTATGCCACCTCATCCCAGCACAACCCACTTTCTCTCCAACTTTAACTAGACCACATCATTGGAATGGGTGCTTTTGCCAAATAGTTTTTAAATAATTAATATTGGTTTACTCTATCAAGCAAGGGAAGAGAATATTCAATCATGAACCTTCAAACACTCAGATCAACCCCACAAAATCCAGCCATCCAGCCCCCTAGACAAGCTTTACGGTTTCCAGAGGCAAGAAGGAAGCTGGAACCCTCCACTAGACTTCAATATTTGAGTCTTGGTTTTGCATCCATGCTGTGCTAGTTGGTTCCTGTGCTGAGATGTTCCAGAGTTTAGTTTAGTTTTCTTGAAAAGTCAGAATGTCTAACTGAATAGTCTGCTTTAAAGTGTATTTTTGAAATATAAATTTCAGGTAGCTTTCAACTGGTCAAGACCCGCCGCCTGAAATCTTAGAAGCTAACATTTAATAACCACTCACTGGATGCCATGCATTCTGCTGTGTTATTTTTTTTTTAGCCCTCACAACAATCTAATAAACTGGGTCCTGTTATTATCTTTACTTTATGTCTGAGTAACTTGAAGCTTAAAGATGTTAAGTAACTTGAGGAAAGTCAAAGAGTTCCCGAGTGTGATAATATATGTAAAGCTCTTAGAACAACGTTGCATATGGTCAACCCCCATTAATATCACCTGCTGCTGCTGCTGCTATTGTTTCTATCATTATTATTATTACTAAAGGATAAAGCCTCATTTGAACTCGGGCAATCAAACTCTAGAACCTGTGCTTCTAAACACTACAAATACACTGCCGCAAAAAAAAAAAAAAAGTTTCAGTTTTGAGGAATTACTAAACCTTGTCACCCCAATCAAGAGAAAGTCATGGATCCAATCACAGTTAAGACCCCAGGCCATCTGAGCAAGTTGTCAGAAGGAATAAGCCAAAAGGAACAATGCTGAGATTGAGGCACAAGGGCAGAGCCAACCCTGCTCTGAGGACAGGTCTGTGGCAGGGCTATGGCTGGAGACCCTGCACTATGAGAGGATTAAGCTTCATGGGGGCCAGGTGGGAGGAGGGAGCAGGGGGATAGCTGCAGTTCACCTCTGAATTAGGGAATGCCTTGAGAGCTGCTTCTGCCTCTGACTTTCCCACTCAAACCAGCAATAAAAATTCAGGTCCAGCAGCAATTGAGCCATGGCCAGAGAATAGTCACTGGCATTGTCTTCAACCTCAGCCCCTATGAGAGAAGGGGCAGGTGGAGAAGGGTGAATCAGTCTTTCCCTGCTTTGTCTCCTTCATCCAAATACTCAGGCCTCTTCCTACTGAAATACCAGCTATTGAGTCCTCCAGATCACTTAATAGAGAGTTGAAAAACAGTTCCTCAGCTCTCTTTCCTAGTCCCAACTTGCAAAGGCCTTTCCAGAATGCATGCTAGCTGACTCTAGCTTGAAGGATTTTTCTGACCTATAAGGGGAAAGACAGAAACCATGCGGAAAGTAATTTTTATCACCAACCTTATCACAAAGCGGAGATCTAAGAATATTGCTGAACAGTAGCAAATATTTGGCCACAATGCCTTGCTATAATGTAGCCAAAATCTTATTGAGCATAAAGAATAATCAGAGAAAGCTTCAATAATTCTAGCTGCAATCTGTAACCCACAAAGCCTCACATTTAGTGTTCTGTATTTTCTTACGAAAATACAGAAATGAAGTGTAGCTAACATAAGCAGAAAAACAATTTATTGGAAGGATTACCTGTTGAAATGCTCTCCGCTTTTTTACTGTAAGTGGCTTAAACATGTGAGGGTTTAATTTTCTTCACTAGCAAGAAGTATAAAAGGCAGCAGTCAATGGGTTTGCTTTAATGGCTGAACAACATAAGGACTGAGTGCCTGTGATCCTATTGGCTTTTCCTTCATGGTCACAAAATGGCTGCCAAAATACCATGCTTCACCAACCTTCAAGTCAGAAGAAAAGAAAAGGGATAGCTTCTCCTGTCTCTTTGATCAGGAAAGCAAACTTCTCCTTTAGTCTCTCTGATCAGACCTGTATTATCTGAGCCCCTAATTTTTAGTACAAGAGAAACTGAGAAAGTGAATATTTTTTAGTCTCTATAGGGAAGCAGGTGAGGAAGAGGGGATTGGAAATGGGTCTTAGGTTAGTGCAGGGTTTCTCAATTTAGCACAATGGACATTTGTGGCCAGGTCAGTCTTTGTTGCGGGGAGGAAGATGACTACTGCAATGTAGGATGTTAAGTAGTATTGCTGACTTTCACCTGTCAGATGCCAGTAGCATCTTTCTTCCAGTTGCAACAACCAAAAATGTCTCCAGATACTGTCAAATGCCTCCTGGGGTGGGGACAGATCCCTCAGTTGAGAACGACCATGTTAGTACACTCACAGTATCTGCCATACATTATAGGGTCACTCTTGGAATCAAAAACAAAGAACTAGGCCTCAGAAAGAGGCAGAGAAGTTCCTGGGTTCTAAAAAGCAGGGCCTGGGTGACGGTCTCAACCAAGCAGTTACCCTGGGATGAATCGACTCCAACTGTTTTCAGTCTGTTTTGGCTTAAGACATACATTTCAGAAAAAAAAAAAGAATGAGTTGGAGGGGACAAGATTATCCTTGGGTTTCAAGATCATCATTGGAGAAGGCAGGCACCTCTATTGACTGTCCCACCAAGACTGGATCCACTGTAGCAGGGGAAATGAGTGCTAAATAAGCTATATATCACGCAATATAAAATAAAATATATATCATGCAATGACCTTGGACAACTGATCTTATTTCTGACTAATGGCTGGGCCCCTTGTATTTGTTTGACAAAATCCCATTCTGAAGAGGACTTTGAGAAAGAATCCAGAAGTTGACCTTGGGCAAGTCAGTTACCTCTTTGAGTTTCTTGGTGTTTATCTGTAAAATTCAAGTTTTAGACAATGAATCTCAAAGATCTCTGGGTTCTGATACTCTGACTCTCAGCTTCCAAAACGCAGTTCCAACTTCCTCCTTCCTCCTCGCTACATATCCCAGTTCGCTCATTTCCCAAAACCAGGTCTCCATTGCCTAGACCTGGGCTGTTTGGATAGTGAGAAGAAGGAAGGCAGCAAGCCTGTGCAGGAGCTGGGTGCGGCACACACACATGTAGATTGAGTGTTAGCCTTAACCCCAGTGAATGCTATTGTCGGTTCCATTTTTGGTTTTGTCTCATCTGGGACTGCTGAATGCATTAAACAAACCCACCTCAGGTTCTCTCGAAACAAATCACAGCTCAGCCCAGTGGCCTCCGAGCATCTCGCAGGAATCTGACTACAGAAAGTGACCTTTCTCTGTGTGGTTGGCACCTACCAGCAGGTTCTCCAGTGACAGTGATAGATTCTATAATGGAAAAGCCCACAGTGGTCCTATGCTGCGGCTTTGATGCTACCTCGTTAATTTATTTAGGGCAGGGGTGAAGGGGAGAGAAATTGGAGCAAGGGGTGGGGGGAAATGGGGATTAAAAATGTAAATATGTGATTATTTTTAATGACCTTATTACTCGACATCAAATCTGTTTGTATTGACAAATAAGTATGCAAATGTTTATATCAACACTCACTTCATTAAAATAGTAAATGGTTGAAGTTAATATTAGTGCAGCATTGAAATCTTGAGTAGTTTTGATTACATAGCAATAAGCTACTGATGAGTATCATTATGTACCAATCATACAAAAATGAGCCACCGAAGGCCATATTTCCAAAATTGAGTTGAGCAAGTACATCCACAAAAGCAGAGAGAGACACACACTAAGTGCCAGAGAGTTTCTCGGTTTTCACATCCAAGTATAGTTGGAAGGCACAAAATGGAACACTGCATCTACAGAAAAGCAACTGGGCACGGAATTATGCAATTAGCGCCCACAGGAAGTACTTGCAGGTGTCTTAGATCCTAGAGACATTTTTACCCCCATACACCATCCCACCTGCATTCTCTTAATTTCTATTTCCAAAGGATGGTTTTTAGCTGAGAGACGAGATATCTTTAAAAGACCAGAATCTTTACAAGAAAGCAGATGTGAGTGTGTATGTTTCTCTGTCATGTGGCAAACAGCTGGACCTCGTATTCCTGAAGGAACCCAGCATGTAGGCTGAATTCTTCAGTCCTAACACTTCCTGGGTTCTCTGTATGCTGAACATACTTGACCATGCAAATGTGAATGAGAAAATTCAGCCAATGAGAAAAGTGAGTTGGAAGATGCACGTGGTTTCAGATGGACACAGAGCTAATGTGTATTTGAGAATATGTCAGGGGCTACAACTGAGGTTTTCTTAGGCTTGAGAAAATTGGAGCTTTAGCATTCATTGCCACGTGTTTTACATTTTCAGTCAAGGTTGGGAGAGATAGAAGTCCTTTGTATTAATAGAGTGCTGAGTTTTTCACAGAGAAATGAATTGTAAATGGGTTTTTATTTCATAACAATGAAGATCTGATCAGGCAGTGATCAGTCAGCAAGTAGGTGTTTATTGCTCACGTACTATGAAGAAGGTGTTTACGGAAGTATCTGGAATGAGCTGCTTCCCAAGTGAGTATATTTGAGTTGGCAGGCAATTGACATCTTTGTACAGCTAAATGCTAAATTGGGTGTTGGAACCTAACAATCCGATTAATCAGAAAAGAGAAACCAAGAGTGCTGCTGTGACAGGAAAGCTGCCTGAAAAAGAAAGTGAGAATGACCCTGAACTTGGGATAACAAATAGGCTGGTGATGGGGGTGGGGAATGGGGGTATTTTGATAGCAGAGGGAAGCCAGAAACATGAATGCAGAGGCCTCTCCTGGATGGGTGAAAAGATGACCAGCAGCCAGGGGTAGCCATGGGAATGAGGCAAGGCTGGGAGGAAGGAATCACATTACAGAAGTCCCCACAAGTCAGCCAAAGGCATTATGGAAAAGAATGCAGCCACTGGGAGCTATCTTGGATTTTGTTTTATTTTGAAACAATCTCAACTTAGAACAAAGTTGCAAGAGCATTACAAAGATTAAGTTGCTGACATGATACCCTACCACCTCCAATATTTCAGAGTATGTTTCCTGCAAACAACATTTTTCTATATAATCACCATCCAAATATGGAAATCTGGAAATTAACATTGTCAGAGTCACACGTTGCTTATGTGTCCTTTCTCTTTTGCCTTCCTCGGTCTGCAAATGTTTCCTTGACTTTCATAACTTGGATGCTTTCAAAGATATAGGCCAGTACTTTTGCAGAATGTCCCTCAATTTGGGTTTATCTAATGACCCCTCATGATTAGATTCATATAATTCAACTTTGGCAAGAATATCACAAAGTGATATTTAGTTCATTTGTCCCATTCCTGGTGATGTTAACTCCAACCAGGAGATTAAGGGGGTGTCTATCAGGTTTCTCCATTGTAAAGTTACCCTATTTTCTTTCACTGGTAAACTTTGAGCAGAGGAGCAAAAAATTCAAAGTGGCAGTTAGGGAAAATTGGAGACGATTGTATCAGCCAAATGGATTAGAGAAAGGATTGGAGCCAGGGACTGGGAGGACAACCCAAAGTGAGGCCCTTGTAGTATGATAGCTTCTGGAACAAAGAGAATACATTATTCTCCTCTTTTGACCTTGAACCCCAGTTTGTAAGCCTTGCCAACACCTCTCACCAGACTCCTGAGTTTCTCAACAGCAAACCATATGGCCAGGATGTCAGAGGAAACACTAAGTATAGGAAATTAAGAAGATTGAGTTGGTTTGCCAGCTGTACCTGAGTCTTTTCTAGGAGGCATGGACTCTGATGCAGCGAGCAAAGGACGGACTTTGGGAGACCTCCATTTAATTAACTATCAGGGGTTTGTTTTTTCTGACAGGGAATACAAACTGCGGGCAAGATCTGAATTGCTTGGCATCTTCGATACATATTTTAGAGGATGTTTACAATAGAAGGCAAGAGACAGTGGGCAGGAGAGGAAAACTTTGCTTAACTCAACAGATATTGAGTGGAAAAGCTGAGGCATGCTTCTGCCCTTGTTTCCCACAGAACTATGATCTCTCCAAGGACAACACATAATATAATTACATTGAAAGGAGTGAGGCATAGGGAGGTACAAGTCCTGGATTCAAATACAGGCCCTATCACATGTTGTCTTTAGACAAGTTAACAAACTTAGCTAAGCCTCAGCTCAGCTGAGGATTTCTAGGGTAGTGAAACTACTTTGTATGATACTATAAAAGGGTAGAGACACATTATTATACATTTATGAAAACCCACAAAATGTTCAGCACAAAACCTAGTGTAAGTTAGGGACTTTACTAATTATAATACTGGCTCCTCGATTGTAACAAATGTACCACACCAATGTATGATGATAATAGTAGTGGAGGCCAGACTCAGTGGCTCAGCCTGTAATCCCAGCACTTTGGGAGACGGAGGCAAGTGTATTGCCCGAACCGGCAGGTTTGAGACCAGTTCCGGCAACTTGGTGAGACCTCATCTCTACAATACAAAAAAAAAAAAAAATAGCCGGGCGTGGTAGCGCACACCTATAGTCCCAGCTACTTGTAAGGCTGAGGCGGAAGGATCACCAGAGCCCAGCAGGTCAACAATGGGGTAACCGTGAACGTGCCACTGCACCCTAGCCTGGGCGACGGAGTGAGACTCCAACTCAAAAAAAAAAAATAGTAGTGGAAAAGGCCCACGCCTGTAATCCCCAAGGCGGGAGATTGCTTGAGCCCAGGAGTTCGAGACCAGCCTGGGAAACATAGCAAAACCTCATCTCTACAAAAGATAAAAAAAAGATTTTAAAAAATTATCCAAGTGTGGTGGTACACACCTGTAGTCCAGCTGCTCAGAATGCTGAGGTGGAAGAATCGTCTGAGCCCAAGAGGTCAAGGTTGCCATGAATGGTGATTGTCATGATCATGCCACTGAGCTCTAGCCTGAGTGACAGAGTAAGATCCCGACTCAAATAGATAACTAAATAATAGTGGAAAAGGGAGGAGAGGACAAGCGGGAAGGAGAAGGAATATACGGGAACTCTGCACTTTCTGCAAAACCTAAAACTGCTCTAAAAACTAAAGTCTACTAAAATGCTGAATGAGTGAATGAGTAGGTGCTTTTCAATAACCAAGTGAGAGCAGGTATTATCCCTCAGTGCCACCCAATTTCAGGGGATCTATAGGACTCTTCCACTGTCTCATATGCGATCATCCAAATCTCAGCCTATTCCCTAGCCCATCCCTGCTTACCTTTTACTCATGATGCCAGGCTCCACCTTTGACAGAATTAGATAAAGAGACCTTGTCTAGGTGGTGCAGTCCCATGGGAGCATGACTGAGCAGGCAGTGCTTGGTCAAGAATTCAGCACTCTCTTGCCTCCCTGGTGAGGACCACCATCAGCGGTAGACACAGGGCTTCACCGTGGCTTCATCACCTCCATTGTTTTGGGGTAATGCCTTCTCTGACAGAGCACCGTTATCCATGCTGCCCTCTGCTGGCTTGCTCTATGGTCCTGGGGTTTTCCCTACCAAGGCCGTTGGCACTCACTCAAGGCATTCTGGGTTTTGGCCAAGGGAACCCAAATGTTCTGCTAGTGGCCAGGAATGAAATTTCCTATCAGAGCTCATCATTCTGGCCAGAAGGTATCAAATCTGGGACTACCTCCCCCTAGGAATATCTGCCTCTTGACTTCTCCCTGTGCATAGAATCATTCTGATATAGAATAGTCCTGAGCTATCCTTCAGAGCTGGCATCACCCCAGCATTCCCACTGCCTTAAAGCAGAACCTCTCTATCTACCCGCAGGCTGGTAGGAAGGGAAAGAACTGGAATGAGGAGAAGAACCAGGAGGTAAAATACAGTGTCCAGAAAGAAGTGGTAAATCCAGTGGCACTGCTCACTAGCACAGGTGAAGGGACCGTGCACCACAGGGAACAAACACAGGATTTGAGAGTAGAAATGACAGAGCTCAAGTCCCGTATTTGCCTCTTCCTACCTGTGTGATTTCTGACAACTCCTCAAACCTCAACATTAATTGTCCTGGGAAGCCGCCTGATTTTAAATATATATATATAAATATGTTATCCTGACTCTAATAAGATTGCTAGTGTGCAATCATGACATTCACCTAAAAAGGGGAAGAATTGCCTTGCCCGACCCTTGTATTAGATGTGATCATTGTAATAGCTGACATTCACTGAGAATTTACTACGTGCCAAGCACTGGGCTAGGCATTTTGCATGCATGATTTTGTATACCCCTGACAATAATTCTCTGAGGTAATTAATATGAATGGTAGACAGGAGGTGCATAATAAGTAACAGCATCTCCAAATATGTTGCATCAGAGGCAACAATTTTTGACCTACAAAAACAGCCATTTCATTGGATTCAGCTGGCTATTGAAAGAAAGGGGCTGGAGGGGTTCCAGACTAGAGAATTAGGCGGTTCCAAAGCAGATTAAAGTAAGACCCAAGCCAGTGACTGGGAGGTGAGGGTGAGGGACGACAGCCCCTCAAGGTGACAGCTAAAAAGGCAGAGGACATGCCTGCACCTCAAATCTCCCATTTGAAAGGACACCCAGAATTCCATCACTAAATAGTAACCAAGACAGGAGCTGCACAGTGAGAAGGAGCTGACCAGGCACATCAGAAAAGCTCTATAGCAGTAGCTGACAGTCTTGAACTTGCAGCTGAGTCTCACAGAGGGCTTATCAAAACACAGATTGCTGGGCCCTGCCCCCAGGGTTTCTGACTTGGTAGATCCTGGGTGGGGCCCAAGAATTTTCACTTCTAACAAGTTCCCAGGTGATTTAGATACTGCTGGTCTGCGAACCACATTGAGAGCCACTGTTGTAGAGCAAAGATTGCAAACAGGTGCTCTAAAAACCAAATTAAGCTTTGTCTCATTTTATTTCTTTTTTCTACATAGAAGCTTGCATTTTTAAAGTTATTTGCTATGCTTTTCTTAAAAATCAGGAGTTTTCACACACAAAAAATCCAGATTTCCACCTTTGAAAACGGAAAGACTCTAAGAAAAAAAAAGAATAGAAAAAAAGAAAACAGAATCTAGAAAGCCCCATCCCTGTATCACACCCATTGACTGGAGTGAGAAGTTGTTGCCCACCATGAGGTCAAGTCTGTTCTCTGTCTGACTCTCAGAGGGGAGACATAAATTTGTATCCTTGAGTTTTGTGTTTCTAAGGACAGCTGTTGATACGTATTTAACATCTGTATTTTAATTTACTACTCTCTACTTTAATAGAAGCTTTAAATTACTTTATTAGCCAGATTTTAGTACCAGATTCTAGACCAGAGGAGAAAATGCCAGTTGGACCAGCATGTTAAATTAGCACTAATCTGCAAATCCATATTGGAAACCTATTATAAGTCTGCTTTCTTCCACAAATACCCTGCTTCTACCACAGAAAAATAAACCCATTAATTGTCCTGGGAAGCCACCTGATTTTAAATATATATATATAAATATGTTATCCTGACTCTAATAAGTGATGTCATGATTGTTAGTGTGCCGAAGTGTATGTATTAAAACAAAATAATAACTGCAGAATGTCAGAGAGGAATATCTTGAAACATTTACAAAAGGATGTGACAGAGAACGTCTAAGGTGACCCCCCCCACCCACCCCCCCAGTGATCCTGCATGCCATGAGGTTGTTGATTTTCTCCATGGCAGTGCTAGCAGAAGTAATGATCTGGGGTTGACTAGGAATAAAATATGGTTCATATTCAGGGCTATCCAGAGCATCTAGGCAATAGAGCCCACCTACAGTCAAAGCTGTCTGCTGTAGTCTGAACATTTTTGTACCCCCACCGTCAAGTTTACTTATTGACATCCTGCTCTCCGATGTGGTGGTATGGAGAGGTGGGGCCTTTGGGAGGTGATTAGCGTGTGATTAGTGCTATCTGGTCCCTCTGCCATGTGAGGACACAGCAACAAGGTGCCCTCTTGAAGCAGAGAGCAGCCCTCAACAGACACTGAATCCTGAATCCTGAATCCTCTAGCACCTCAATCTAGGACTTCCCAGTCTCCAAAACTGTAAGCAATAGATTTATGCTGTTTATAAATTACCCAGTCCTGTATTTAGTTATAACAGCCTAAAGAGACTAAGAGACCTTCTAGATGGGATTTTGTTCTCATCTGATTTTTTTTCCCGTGTTCTTATTGTCTAATAACACCGTACTAAAAAAAAATAACCAGCTTATGTAAAAGAAACTCCTATAACCTTTACACAAGCTAAACCTGAGTTGTGATATTTCATTGGATAGATTTTTTTGGTGGTTGTTGCCCTCTGTGCTTTACTGAGATGCAGTCATTTCAACAGTGCATGCTTTTTAAGAAATGTGGTGTGGAGAGTGCATAAATTTCCAGAAACGGATATGTCTGAATCCCCACTGCTTACACTGTGTTCTGGGGACCAGGGACATTGCATTTTCTGAGAGCCTGTCACAAATGTGAAATCACAAGCCCAGGCCAATCCCATCAAAATCTATAGACCAAAGAGATCCTCAGGTGATTTATTTGAGAAATCAAGCTAAGGGAAACAGTGCTCTAAACCAAGTATTAGATGCAGAAATATACATTGGATCTCAGAATATACTGGAAGCATTTATACTTTGACTAAAATAAAAACTGGAAAACTTTTGAAAATATAGTCTGCAGGTAGTTTTCAAGTTGGAAGACCCATTGCAAAAGAAATTTTAAAATCTTTCATGAACCCACATCTGACAGTGGAGATATATTGGTGTTCATCTCTTTTTTAAAATCACTCAATGAGTAACACTCTTAAATGAAGTATGCATGATTAAATCATCTATGCAATTTGGAAAATATTCATGTTTATATGTGTAAGATAATTTTTTTCCAGTTCTATGAGAAATGCTTGTGCACATATGGATTCTCATAGTTCTTGTAATAACTGGCCTTGAAGAATAATTAATACATTATTATTATAGGACTTATTTCTTTCCTGCACAAGAGATTTGGAGTAAATGAAAAGGATATATACCCCAAAAAGTGGTTTTTGTTTTTTTGGGGTTTTTTGAGTTGGAGTCTCACTCTGTTGCCCAGGATAGAGTGCAGTGACACACTCATGGCCACCCCAGCGTCGACCTGCTGGGGTCCGGCAATCCTTCTGCCTCAGCCTTCCAAGTAACTGGAACTACAGGCACATGCTACCACGCCCAGCTAATTTTTGATTTATTGTAGAGACAAGGTCTTGCCAAGTTGCCCAGACTATCTCGAACCCACGGGCTCAGGCAATCCACTCACCCTGGCCTCCCAAAGTGCTGGAATTACAGGCTGTGTCACTGAGCCCGGCCTGTTTTGTTTTGTTTCTTTTTTTCTTGATTTGTTTGTTTTTTAAAGAGACAAGGTCTCCATTGCTCAGGCTGAAGCACAGGGCGCCATCATAGCTCATTGCAGGCCCAACCTCCTGAGTAGCTGGGATTACAGGCGCAACAAAAAGTTTTGAATAATGGTTCACATCCAGTTTCCAAACCTAATTAAAATCCTGTAGCGTGGTTCTTGAACTTTAGTGGGAATCACCTGGAAATTTGGTTCAAGTACAAAGACCTAGGCCCTGGCCTACTGCAATGAGCCTGAGCCTTTATGAACCTTATTGGCTTCCCAAGTGGTTTTGACACACCTTGTGTTTAAGAATCACTGCATTAGAGCTAAGTTTCTCAGCCTCAGCAATTTTGATATTTGAGTTCAATAATTTTTTGCTGTGGATGACTGTCCTGTGCATTGTAGGATGTTTAGCAGTTTCCCAGGTCTCTACCCACCAGATGCCAGTAGCAACCTTCCCAGTTGTGACAACCAGAAATGTCTCCAGGCATTGCCCAATGTCTCTAGTGCAGTAGGGGAGGATGGTTACCACCAGTTGAGAAGCACTGGCTGACAGGATAAAATACCAATTATATGTTGGATACCTAAGTGACATGGGAATTGGTTGAGGTGTGCATAGGACCTCCAGAACCATAGAGCTGGGTGGCTTTGCTCACCCACACCAAACTTCCTGGTTCCTGCCGGAAAGATTACTGTAGCTACAGTTATAGGTCTCAGACTATAAAAAGTTCTCATCTATTCTGATCTTGACACATTTGGACTAACCCAGCTAAATGCTTCCATTATTACTTGATGGTTTGAGTTCAATTTAGAGGCAACATGCAAGGCTCAGCCAGACATATGTCTTAGGTCAGGCCCTAGTCACAGTTGTCACACACAAACCAGACCACTAAATATCTCTTTCAAAAAGGAAAAAAGTCTTTTCTAAAGCCACCTTTAGCCTATGTTTGAAAGTTATGTTCCACAAAGTTGAAAAACATGCATTTCCATTTTGTTTCGAATTAGCACGGTAAACAGCTGGCTCCCTTCTTTCAAGTGGAGGCCCTAGCTCCATTTGTTAGCTCTGTTTCTGATATTTCACCTATTCTTTATTTACTTAACAGAGTTTGACAGGAAATTCTCAGAGAGATAATATATCTCCATTAATAGGGTGACTAGGGGAACATATTCTAAGGTTTTGAGTACACTGGAATGATAACTTACATCTTTTATATTTTTGTCAGCTACCATCCTGTTAATAGCATCTAATAGAGCTTTCCCTCAATCCATGAAGTCTTTTGAGTGTTTTGTGGCAAAGCACACTTTTGTATTTTTCAGAAGACGTGGACCCATTACACTGTTATCACTGGATAATGGTGCAAATTAAAAAGGCTTGGGAGAAAGGCAATCTGATATCCATAAATCCTGTGACATAAATCAGACCACTATAAAGGGGGAAAATGAATCAGGTTGGATTTCTGGGTGGCTCTGGGTATTTGAGGATCTAAACTGTCTTCCGTCACTAGGTTGCCAATTTGTGTTGAATTCAAAAGTATCTGAAGAGAAATCTGTTTCCAAAAATGTAAACTTTTCCTTTGTTTTAGTGTGAGGATGACTACTGATGAACTTTAGGGAGTATCGCCCAGAGATAAAAGCTCTTCATATTGATAAGCATAAATGTACTTCTTTGTAAGACATCAGAAAAAATGCTAAAAATAAGCCAGAGAGTCATCTGTTAGGAATTCCTCTGCCTGTTCAATAGCTTTTTACACTAGCATTGCAAAAAAAAGTCCCAGAATGAATTAAAGGAGTGTCTTCTATCAATGTTTTCACAGCCAAGTTATAGAGATCCAGCCTTGCAAGGGAAGGTAAAACATTTCTCCATCTATCAGATGCTTCTCCAATTACTCATGGCCCCAATTCTGTCTAAGACGCGTCTCCAATAATTGATAATGCAAGGGGCATGATATGAGGTAACAATGCAATTTATAGCAGAGAGATAAAACCCAGATAGAAGAACATTTACCTTATAATGCTATTAATATAAAAGTAATTATGAGGGCTGGTTCTAATTAGAATGTTCACTTAGAATCAAGATAGAATGGCCAGAAGAGAGTGTTTCTTGGTGTTGGAACTTCATTTTTTGACTTGAAAGGTTACATGCTTTTTCTAAGTAGGACATTAAATCTTTATTTTTCAAATAGTGCCATTTAAAAATCGATTTGAAGTTGATTTTCTCCTCCATATCGGTAAAATCATCTATCAAGAGAAAGTTGGTACTTTACATAATTTTACATCATTTATTCTATATTACATATTAAATAGGTAATTGTACACATACACAGTGGATTGAATTATGTCACCTGAAAAGATACTTTCAAGTCCTAACCCCTACTACCTGTGAATGTGACCTTATTTGCAAATAGCGTCTTTGCAGATATAATCAAGTTAAAATGAAATCATACTGGATTAGGATGAGCCCTAAATTCAATGACTGGCATCCTTACAAGAAAAGGAGCCAGGAAAAAAGTCTATGTGAAGATGGAATTAAAAATTAGAGTGACACAGCTACAAGCCAATGAAGGCCAAGGATTTTCAGCAACTACCAGAAGCTAGGAGAAAGGCATGGAACAGATTCTTCTTCAGAATCTCCAGAAAAAATATCAACCCTGCTGACATCTTGATTTCAGACTTCTGGCCCCCTGAACTGCAAGAGAATAAGTTTTGTTATTTTAAGCCATGCAGTTTGTGGCAATTTGTTACATCAGCCCTGGGAAACTAATACAACATACATAACTTCTTCTAGTCTATATTAAGAAAAGTGTATTTTTATTCAAAATAAATACTTAAAATGTGTGTCTTGGTTGAAAACAACTATACTTTTTACCACATTTAAATGTTTTTAAAAATGTAGTTGAGGCTAATAACCAAAGTAAACATTTCATTTTTTAATGTATTAAAGATAGTTTCTTCGATTAAAAACCAAATATTATTTTCCTTTTGAAAGCTATTACTCTGAAAGTCAGTCTTCTAGAAACCTGAAACATAGTACCTGTCAGAAAACTAATTTTAAAAGCACAAAGCAAAAACATAAAGGTGCTCTAATTGCCTAAAATAATTGTCAACGTAACTGGCACAGCTCTGTCCTCTGAACTTTCTCATTTCTTAAAGTCGCATTCAATAATTATTGTCTCTTACTTAACAAATATTTCTAACAGTCTAGGTGATTTGCCTATTGCAAGTGATAAGCAATATTGGAGTTGGTGGTGATATCAAGGCAGATATAAAAAGTGCATCCATTTCTATACAGCCAATTATTGAGAAAGAAGAACAATTGTGAAAGAAATGCTGAACAACTATGGATGTTGATAATGCCAGCAAGAGTCATGAAGATAATCTAATTTTAAGCTCCATATCTTCAGATATAAAAAGTCAGAGCAACCTGTAGGCAGGTATCTACTGCAAATGTTAAATATAAACATTTTAAAGTTGCCTAAGGGAAAAAACCCTTCAATTACGTGGACATTTTACTTGTATGTAGCGCAGGTTATCCTTCAGTCTTGATTACAAGTGTTACTTTAGATGCCAAAAAATAACATTTAATTTTGGAAACAATTTTTAAATTAATTTGTTCTTATTTAGAAAATTCTTATGAATGTAAATGGGTTTGTCTGTGATCCGTGTTGATATTTAAGGTGCTTACATAACCATATGGAAAACGAGATGAAAATTCCTGTTTACATTTCTTGAACATTTTACATATTTTTTAAAGTTCAAATTTTTTAATGTTAAGAGTCTTCTTGTTTATAACGCACATAAATATGTTTCTCAGAAAAGTAAGTTTAATAAGTGTCTGTTTGCTTGAATTAAAAGGCAATCCTTTGAATTCAGCTTATAATGTAGTACTAGAAGCATGGGAACTATGTAGGGTAAAGCGAGTCATGAAGCCACCTTTTTTGAGGCTAACTAGTAGCTAGTCACAGTTCATTGGTCTGAGAGTCGATTATCTTTGCAGACCTGTGGACAAACAATATGTGAAATCTTACATATTTTTTTTTCTTCTATGCAGTTTCAGCCACCACCTCAAGGTTTTTATACTAGTGGCCTTACAGACAAAACTAGTTGGTGTGTGGTTTTTTCAGCCATAGTTGACACTTTAAAATGTGTTTAAATTTAAGTGTCTTGTAGGCAAGGTGTGCAGGACAGATTCTCTTCAATCCCTGCCGTTGTTTGCTGTCTTATTGCAGGCCTTTTTGTTCATTTACATACCTGTCTGCCTCCCGCTCCCCGCCACCCCCCACAAGGTATCTGAATTTTACTCTGACTACAACAAATTTTCCAATTTACAATTTATAACAAAAGTTGCTAGTTTTATCTATCATTGGGGTATTAGGTCTTGCTACTTGGAGTTTCAAACGGTTATGGAAATTTAACCATGTGGATGAATTTTCCTTGCATCAGAGGCTCACAGGAGAAGCCCTCAGCTATCCCAGGAAAACTCCACATGTCTCACAGAACCAGGTAGGAAGGAGCAGCTGTAATGAGCATTTCCCGGATTCCTCTCTGTTCTCCTCAACATTTGATACTATAGCATGAATCAACTGAACTTGCTGTATATAAACCGTTTCAGACCATGCCAGTAGCACTCCTGAGCCAGTAATACAGGGACAGTTATTTGGTTTATGGCAACGTCTGGCCCAGTGTGGGACATAACCTGGTGCAGTCATCTTGAGAATATTGCAGGAGAAAGTAGAGCATAGGATTTAACATTGAAAATTAGAAGTTGATCCTACTTCTTAGACAAAATTGAGATTGACAAAATTGAGGTTTATCTACATAAACCCTTAAACAAAGATGTGGTTCTGAATCGAAATTAGGGAACTGGAAAAAAACCAAGTTGAGGATTTTGTCCTGTTTAATTTCTTAAAGGAAACTCTTCAAAGGGAAAAGAACATAAGAAAGAAAGATATACAGCTCTCTTCCTGCGCTGTTTTGGGCCGGCTGCTGGCAAGCACCATTTGGGCCACACATTTGCTTGATAAGATAGTTTCTCTGCATTCTGTAACTTCTGAGATCATTTACAACTTAGAGGTGGTTTCAAGCCCCACAACCACCTAATTTTCCATGGGCTAGTAAACCAAGTGCTTCTTGACAAGTCATTCCAGAATTAGAATTAAGTTCTTTATAAAACGCTGATCTCAGATCACTTCTTTATCATTAGGCTCAACCTATTATGAATGAAAAATTGGTTAGTTAGAATAGATCGCAGGTTAGTTAAAACAGTTCCCCTTGCAATGTTTTGCATAAGGAATCTTTTTGGTGGCAGTCTCTCCCAGTGGCTTGCTAAAGGTCTAAAATAATTAATAAGTGTGCGATGGCTTCAGGTCCATTTCAAAAACAAAAATACCCCAAAGGCCTCAGTCTTTTGCCCAAGAGTTATAAATTTCAGCTACATTATGACCAAAATATAGTCTCAAAAAGACTTCATTTAACAAATGAGTTAATCAGGGTCATAGGATACAAGATCAGCACACAAAAAGTCAATCACATTTCTATATACTAACAAAGAACAGGCTTAAACTGAAATTAAAAATACAGCACTATATCTAGTTGCTCCAATGAAAGCTAAATATTTAAGTGTGCACTTAACTAAACAGCTACAGGATTTGTATGCTTAAAATTACAAAATGACGATGAGTAAAATCAAAGATGGCCTAAATAAGTAGAGAGACATACAGCGTCCATGAATTGGAAGAATCAACATAGTCACAAACCCATTCTTCCCAAGTTGATCTATATGCTTGATGCAATTCGTATCAAAATACCAGCAAGGTTTTTCCTACACATAGACATGCTTATTCTAAAATTTACATGGAGAGGGCACGGGCCCTCAAATAACTAAACTACTCCTGACACAGAAGAATAAAGTGAAAGGAATTGCTTACCTGATATGAAGCCTTACCATATAGCTACAGTAATCAAGAATGTATGGTATTGATAAAGAGATAGGCACATAGAGCCAAGGAACAGAATAGAGGACAGAAATAGACCCACACTAATATGCCCAAGTGATTTTTGACAGAGGTGCAAAACCAGTTCAATAGAGGAAGGACAGCGTTTTCAACAAATGTGACTGGAGCACGGAGACATTCTCAGGCCAAACAAACAAAACATTAACTAAATCTTACACCTTATATAAAAATAACCTAAAATGGACCATATACTTAATTGTAAAGTGTAAGACTATAAAACTTTTAGAAAAAAACATGTAGAAGAAAATCTTTAGGCTCTAGGAGCTAAGCAAAGAATTCTTCAATGTGTCACTAAAAGAATGATCCATAAAAAGGAAATAAATAATGCTTTAGAATTGAATGCCCCTGTACAAAGAACGAAAGACAAGTTATAGACTCTGAGAAAATGTTTGCAGACCATATATCCAACAAAAGATCTAATATACATAAAGAACATTCAAAACTCAACAATAAATAAATGAACAATAAAATTAGAAAATGGGGCCAGGCACAGTGGCTCATACTTATAATCCCAGCACTCAGGGAGACCAAGGCAGGAGGATTGCTGGAGGCCAGGAGTTCAAGACCAGCTTGGACAATACAGTGCAACCCCCATCTTTACTCCAAAAAAACCATAAAAACAGCTGGGCACAGTGGCACATGCCAACAGTCCTAGCTATTAGAGAAGTTGAAGTGGGAAGATCACTTGAGCTCAGGAAGTCGAGGCTGCAATGAGTCAAGACCGCACCACTGTACTCCAACCTGGCAACAGAACAAGACCCTGCCTCTGGGAAATAAAATGAAATAAAATTAGAAAATTGGTAAAATGTAAGTGGGAACTAAACTGAGGATCTTCAAAGGCATATAAAATGGTATAATGGACATTAGAGACACAGAATGGGGAGGGTGAGAGTAGTGGAGGGATTTTTTAAAAAATCACCTATTAGGGGTGGTGGATGCACTTAAAGCCCAGACTTCTTTGCCACTATACAATGCAACCATGCAACCAAAAGCCATTTGTAACCCCAAAGCTACTGAAATAAATAAATAAGGAACTAAAAAAAATGCAAAAGAAAGAAAACGAATAGAAGATATAAACAGATATTTTACAGAAGATATCCAAAGGCAAATACAAATATGCTCCACATTATTAACCACTAAGGAAATGCAAATTAAAACCACAATGAGATATGACTTCATACCTATCAAAATGGCTTTAAAAAAATAGTGACTATGCCAAATGCTGGCAAAGCTGTAGAGAAATTGGATCTCTTATACACTGCATTGCTGTTAAAGATGTAAAATGGTATAGCCACTGCAGAAAACAGTTTTGCAGTTTCTAAAAATACTAAACATGCAACTACTATATGACCCAGTAATTATACTCCTAAGTGCTGTCCCACAAAATGAAATTTACATGAAAACTTACACATGAATGTTTATAGAAGCTTTATTTGTGATAGCCTCAAATTGCAAGCAGCTCAGATTTTCTTCACACCGTGAATGGTTAAACCAGCAAGCAGTGCCTACCATGTGGTACCTAGATAGCATATAATACTACCTGGCCATTAGCAGGGACAAATGATTGATATGTACAAGAATGTGGATGGCTCTCCAGGGGATTGTGCTGAGTGAAGAAGTCCCAAAGGTTGCATACTATATGATTCCATTTACATAGCATTTTCAAAAATGACACAACATTAGAAAGGGGGACAGATTGCCGGGAGTTAGGGATGGGAACAGGAAGAAATGGGTGAGGCCATAAAAGGGTAGCAGGAAGGAGTCTCATGGTGTTGGAATGGCTCAGTGTCTCGATTGTGGTGATGGATACACGAACCTACACAGCTGTCAACATTGCGCAGAACTTAATACACAACACACACAAATGAATACAAGTGTAACTGAGGAAATCTAAAATCATGGAATCATATCAATATCAATATTCTAGTTGTGATATTTTACTATAGGTTTACAAAATGTTACCATTGGGGAAGACTGGGCAAAGTATACAAGTATAATATTTCTTACAAGCACAAGTGAATCCACAGTGATCTCAGAACAGATTTCAATGAGAAAAAAAAGACAATTTGAAATTAAGCATTAACAAGGTCCCACATAAGTGAAAATATAAAACTAAGAAAAGTAGGTAATTAACTAGAAGATCTTTTATAAAGATAGGACCATTATGAGATATTGTCTTATATGTCATTATGGCAATCTTATATCTGAGAGGAGATTTAATTGGCATCTGATTTAAAACTCTGACCTGGATGTGAATTTTTTTATGGTTTTTGTTTTGTTTTGTTTTGTTTTTGAGTTGGAGTCACCCAGGCTGGGGAGTAGTAGCACACTCACGGCCACCCCAGCGTTGACCTGCTGGGTTCCTGCGATCCTTCTGCGTCAGCCTTCTAAGTAACCTGAACTACAGGCGTGTGCTAATGGAAGGTGAATTTTTAAAACTTCTCATCTTTCTCTGTCTCTGTGTGTTTGTTGCTTGTGATTATGTGTTTCAAATCTCTGCCTGGTCAAACCAAACATGCAACCACAAACCAACAGGTCATCATACAAGAGCATACATGGATGATTCTTCTTCCATTTGGACATTCTGGCCCAAATTGATAAAAATGACTCTTCTCTATGTTATTACTCTTATAAGGAGTATGCAGATGCTTTGATGTTGAGATTTCTGACTATAACTTCTCTGATTGGACCATTTAGGACAAGGCTCGATTTTTACTGGTGAAATTGGTCTTGATGTTTATTCTTTCTTCTAGTGGATATTAATAAAACACCTACAACCACGTGCCCTGCACTGAACTGGGTTGACCTTCACCTCTCCTCACCCACCCCTACAAAAGGCTACATGTCCAGACCCAGCAAGAAAACTGGTTATTGAAGTGTCCTGAGTTTGTTTAGGGGTAGTTGCCTAAATAAAGACATTGTTTTAAGTTCCAAAGAAAGTCTTCTATTCCTCCATATTGAGCATTAAACTGAAGTGTAACTGGTTGGACACCACAAGTTTGTTGAAAAATAGCAGTAGGAATAACCATAGGTCACATTTAGTCCTCACCTTGCACCAGCTTCTATGCCAAGCATACAGGTCGTCTCATCTGTTCCCACCCATCAGGAACCATTTTGATTCTCATTTTACAAAGTAGGAAGCCAAGATATGTAAAAATCAAAGTATCTGGCATGTGGTCACACAACTAGAAAAAAATATGGCTGAAATTTCAACTAGCAATCTGACCTCAGGGCCCAAGCTTTTGACTACAATGATATGCTGTCTAGAGGCTTTATAAGAGAACTCCTCAACCATCTTATTTTATTTTTGAGTTGGAGTCTCACTCTGTTGTCTAGGCTAGAATGCTGTGGCATGCTCACAGCCACCACAGCCTTGACCTGCTGGGCTCAGGCGATCCTTCTGCCTCAGTCTGCCAAGTAGCTGGAACTACAGGCGTGTGCCAACATGCCCAGCTAATTTTTTTCATTTATTGTAGAGAAGATGTCTCACCAAGTTGCCCAGTCTGGTCTCAAACCCCTGAGCTCAGGCAATCCTCTCACGTCTGCCTCCCAAAGTGTTGGTATTACAGGCATGAGTCAATACACCCAGCCTCAACCATCTTATTTCTAAGCAAGTGTTTTACTTTGGGTTAGGTTCTAAATGACACTATAATTTTAGTAAATCCTGAATGATGTTGAGGACTCTCACTTATCAAACACAGGCCTAACTGGGACTCCTCTCTTAATACCCCACTGAGAATTGGTTTGAAATCTTCCTTCCGTGTTGTTTTGTCATGGACTTTACGTCTTTTGACACGGTTTAGATTCATCCTTAGAAAACCCCCCTAGCAGATAGTATTTATACAGACTGGACAAAGCTTCTGGAAAGAAAAATTTTTCTTGCATTCATTGATTCCAATTCAGCCAGTACATACTGAGTTTATTCTCTAAAATACAAAACACTAGGAATATTAGGGTCGACTGGAGCTTCCATGATGGAGGAGAGACAAAATAGACAATGAACAAGTAAGTATATGTCAGGCAGAATGTTGGGAGATGGCCATGGTTGAGAGATAGGCACATGGCTGCTAGTTTATATATGGCGGTCAGGAAGATTTCTCTGATAAAGTCTCTCGGGGGCTCAAGACAAAAGGAAGTGAGAGAATGAGTTAGGAATGTTTCTGGGAGAAAACCATTCCAGAGAGTGAAAGAGCCAAGGCAAAGGCCATTCAAGTGGGACTGTGCTTGGTGGGTTAGAGGGACTATATAGAGGCATGTGTAGGTTGAACTAAGTGAGCAGAGAGGAAAAAAATAAATGAACTATTAGAAGAACTGGGGAGGTGTCGTGAAGGTAAGGTCTATGGGTTACCATAAGAAAGCCAGAGCCCAGCACTTTGTGAGACAGAGACAAGAGGATTGCCTGAGCCCATGGGTTCGAGACCAGCCTGGGCAAAAAGGCAAGACCTTGTCTCTACAATAAATTAAAAAAAAAAAAAAAGTTGGGCAAGGTGGTGCACCCTTATGGTTCCAGCTACTTGGAAGGCTGAAGCTGAAGGATTACCTGAGCCCAGCAGGTCGAGGTGGCAATAGCCGTGAGCGTGCCACTGCACTCCAGCCTGGGCAACAGAGTGAGACTCTGACTCAATAAAATAAAAAGAAAGAAAGAAATCCAGAGGGAGGAGGTCAGCCACTGATAGATACTGAACGGAGGAACAACGTGGATCCAACCTATCTTTTGGAAAGAATCACTCTGGTTGTAGAATTAGGCACACACTGTAGGAGACAACGACTGAAACAAGAATTTAGGAAACTATTGCAATGACCCTGGCAAGCAATACTGGCAACTTTGGAGCTTGGAAGAAGGGATCAGGCTCTCAATATATTTTAAAGTGATTTGACAAGAGTGGATCTAATGTAGGTTGTGAAAGAGAAAGATATTAAGGATAATTCAAGGGTTTGGGGTCTGAATAACCATGGACATTTAATTAATACATTCAGCAAATATATTTTGTAGCTTATCTGAGTTAAAGTAAATGATGTTTAAGCTGAGGACTCAAGAGGAAAAACCAGGAGTTAGTTAGCCAAAGGATGAGGCAGAAAGAGAGTGCTCCATTCTTGCCTGAGCACGTGTGAAAACCCAGGAATGAAAGGCCATGACTCACAAAGTGGACAGAGCTACGAGCATGGCTGATGCATGGTCAACAAAGTTTGCTATCCATCACCCAACTTTCACTATGGCAAGAAGGTATATGCTACTGCCAGGTCTACTGTCTTCCTACTCACTATCCAAATTAACCTGTATACCATCTGTTTCCAATACTGCCTTGGTTAACTAATATTTATTGAGCACCTTCTGTGCCAAGACTAAGACACTGTCCATAAAGGGTTTATGTTCCAATAACAGGTGTTCCTTAATTGTGACAGGTTGGAAATTCGATCATTGATTCATTCACTCACCCAAAAAGCATATATTGAATATCTACTCAATGCCAGGCATATTGCTCAGCATTGAAGATAAAGCAATGACTCCAACAAAAATCTCTGAATTAATGGTGGTAGGGAGACACAATGGAAAAATAAGCAAAATATAGAGTATGTTGAGTAATGATAAATGTTAAAGAGAAAAATGAACTAAGGAAGTGGGAGGGAAAAAGGGCGGGGATTATAATTTTAGACAGATTACATCTCAGACATTCAAGGCTTCATTTCCTAGTACTCTATTTTAAAAATCATAAATGTGGTTCAAATATGGAGGGTCTTCCTCACTTGAAGTTAAACCATTCCCCTTAAGAGAAGGTTAACAGTGAATGTTAATTCTCAGCTCTCCAGATCTTTGCTTTAAGTAGGAACGGTCTTTTTATATTAAAACATGAGGACAGTAGCCTTTGGAAAAGATGTGCAATCTAATTAAAATGGGGAGATTAGCTGCCCTCAGAATATTTGCAAAGCCTAGGAAGGTAATTTAGTGAAATGTATACAATTTTATCTGGCTTTAATTTTTAATGCGATAATTTATAATGTGTGCCTACTTCCCTCATTTACCTGAATTGGCCAAACTGTGAACCTGTTTACAAACAGACTGTTCTGAGACAAGAGTATGGAACAAAGTCTTGAAGTAAGGACCCACTGATCAATACAAGACAGGAACTTTGCTCGTGCCTATCAATATTACCTTTTAGTTTGGGTAGAAGAAAGTTCCCCATAGGAAATTCTACAAGAGAAAAGATCTGAAAAATCTAAGCTGTACTGAAAAATACACTCCAGACTGAGTTGGATAGTCGCTGTGGCCTGACAGCTTCCAACCCGTGAACGTTAGGAGTGCCGTGATACCCACAGCAGATGCTATACATTTTTGAATAAAAGATATTTTCTTTATATCACAATGAAATACCATTTGACATGGACTATGCCATAGCATTTTGAAATGTTAATGAAAAGTCAAACTCTCCCTTCCCTCCAGGCTCACAACAGGATTGTATTTTCTCCTCACCTTTGAAGGTAGGCATGGTCAGATGTTTTGCTTTTGACCAATGACGTGTAGGCGGAAATGATAGGTATAATTTCCAGTGTGAAGCTTTCAAAGCCTGTGTGTGTTTCACTGTTTGCTTTTACCCAGATTGGCCATCATGGAATCATGGGGCAAGAGGGATCCGCCTGACCCCCAGGGGGAACAGAAGGAGCTGAGACCTTGTGGACTCACACTGGACACATAGCCTAAGTGGCATTCAGAGTCTTGCTCTGTTAAGCCGCTGAAATCTGGGAGCATTTTTGTTACTGCAACTTACTCTAGCATATTCTGCCTGGTACTGAGCCAAATTTGAAATGCTCTCAAAATAAACAATGTGAAGAAATGAATGGGAAACCCATGCCTGAAGAGGACTACTTTGGATTAAGTCATTTGAAAAGGATGATATGTAAATAGAGCTCTATTACTTTGGGAGGGTGTTTTGAGGTAATGGGTAGTTAAATTGTCCTGTGTTAGTGTTCCTGCTCTTCTGGTTTCCATGTGATAGGCTTTGGGCAAGGCACTCAATGTTTCTGAGTCTAATTTCCTATTTTCTTAAGTGATGATAACGGTAATATGTTATGGCATTGATTGCTAGGAACTCAGAATATGTCATTTCCCTTCTTGTGTTATTTTCTTTGTTTTCATAGCTAAGCAGTTCAACTTGGTTATAAGAACATAAAGTCTAAAATGATCTTAAGCTTGAAAAGGGTAAAGCTGCCTCCCAAGATGAGAAAAGGTAAAAGAGGGAAGAAACTTAAACAAAATCCCAGGAATCAGGATTACTTATCATAAATAATTATGTCTTCAATATATTGGAAGATAGGTTTCTAGGCCAGAAGGTAAATAAGCAGCTAAGCAATATTGTCAAAACTTGATACAAGTTTGAGCCACCATGCTCGTCTAACAGTTTGTGGGAAAGAGCGTTGCTCTGATGCAACAGTCTTTACCTGGATGGAAGAGAAAGCTCACATAGGAATAATCTGAAAGGCTTTTTCAAAGGATACCTACTCCCTCTCACCACCCCTCCCCAGATGTAACTTGCCCCCCAGGAAGCATATATCAGTTAGGATAGGTTATGCTGCAGTAAAGCAAAACAATGGCAAATAGGCACACAACAATTCCTTTCATCTCAGTGGCTTCCAGTGACAAGATGTACCATTCTCTCATATTACCTGCCCATCATGGGTGGCTGCAGCTCTGCTCCACCTAGGACTCAAGCTAAGAGATCAGTCCCTATCTGAGACATCGCCCATCCCATGAGAGAAGGAAAGTATGACATGGCAAACTCACAGATTTCTAAGCTTCCAGCCAGAAGTAACACTCACTTCTAGTCTCATTTCACCAGCCAGAGAAGGTCACATGGGCAACCCTGATGCTGGTAAGAAGAAAAAAGAATGATCTTGCCCAGAGAGAGATGGCAAGTATCTGTAAACAATAATCAAGTTCACTCCAATGGGCAAGCCCCTCCTCTCATACTTCTGCAGTGAGGACCTCCATCATGGGTGGGGGAGTGTCATAGGCATTGGCTTTCTCAGAGTAGGAAAAAGGTGAAAACCATCTTGAATCTATACCCTCCCTTCTAGCAGTAACTCTTTACCAGATCACAAAAATGCAGTCAATGGAATTTAGGTGGGTGTTGGATGTTTTGCCAAGCCATGATTAGAACTTCGTTCTCTCTCCAGTCATCCATGGCCCTTCTCTCTTGTAACACCCTTCCTCCCTCCCTCCCTTCCTTCCTTCCTTCCTTCCCTCCTTCCTTCCTTCCTTCCCTCTTTCCTTTTTCTCTCTCTTTCTTTCCTTCCCTCCCTTCCTCCCTCTCTTCTTTCTTTCTCCTTCCTTCCTTCCTTCCTTCCTTTCTTCCTCCCTTTTTCCTAAGGCAGCATCTCATCTGTTGCCCAGGCTGGAGTTCAGTGACATAATCACAGCTCACCACAGCCTTAGTCTTCTGGGCTCAGGCAGTCTTTCCACTCCACGTAGTCTTTCCACTTTCAGCCTCCCATGTAGCTGGGACTACAGGCACATACTACCATGCTTGGCTAATATTTTTATTCTTTGTAGAAGCAAGGTCTTGCTATGTTGCCTAGGCTGATTTCGAACTCTTAGCCTCAGCAGGCCTCCCACCTTGGCCTCCTAAAGTGCTAGGATTACAGCTGTGAGCCACCACCCCTGGCCCACATTCTTTCTTTAACTGATAAATAAAAATACACTCATGACAGGTAGTAGATAGAATTCATTTAGTTAGGAAGCCCTAAGAATGATTTACAAAGACAAAACAACAACAACAATAACAAACCATGCTATTGCTTATCTATTTGACATGATAATTCGAATAGAATCCACAAGTTAATTCATTCCAAAGAGCTTTCAGTAGATAGCAAAACTGGACATAGTCATTGTACTAAACTGTTAAGGTATAACAATCCACATGGTACCTTGCTTTTCTTGCCTTTGAACAAATGTGTTGATACACTGAAGTTATTGCCTTAAAGCCCCCCAGTTTATCAAGTTCACCCTCTACCTAAATTCTGTTTCTCTCTTGGTGTTTTTAGACCAATGGCGTGGACTGAGGTCAAATGTTGGAGGCCAAATCACAGTGTAGGCTCAAAGGATTTCTCCTTGTAGTTTTAACTCTAATGAGAATAAAAATGACTTGATTCATGCTTTTAAAGCTATTTAGGTACAAATTCAACAAAAAAGAGTAATTTTTAAAGAAGCATCACTGATGACTTTCTATCACTAAATGAAGTTATTAAACAGAAAATCATTGAATATTGATTGAGTCACTGTTGGTTGCATTCCTTCTGTCATGTTTTACTGTCCAAAAAATCAGTAAGCAAAATGGGCCATTTCCCCCAGCTCAAAGGTCTTGAAAGAAATGCAGGTCAGTGATGTGTTCTCTACCACATCTCAGGGACTCTCAGCAACCATTAACAAATGTGACTGAAGCAACTTCATCATGTGCCCCCAACATTTTGGCTCTAGATCTCTCTGCAGCATGCACTGTCTGAATTTTATCTCTAGTTATTGCTAATTCTGTTAATGGATTGAAATACTGCTTACCCTTTGTTAAGTTGCCTTGTGCTGTCAACAGTTAAAGCTTCCTTTCATCTCAGTGTAGGACAATCCTCATCCACTTTTTCGTTCATGACTGAAAGGTAACCCATCATCAGACTTTACTGTCAAAAGCATATGAGAAGTCTGGTTTTGTCCCAGTTTAAAAAATAGTTAATCTTGAACATATAATGCCAAACAGTGGACTCTCACGTCTGGGAAACATTGCTAACAATGGATGTGCTTAACTTAGTTTTTATTTAACCACGAAGCTAACAAAATTAACATGAGTCCTTCAAATCCTCTAATGCCTAGTCTATGTTCAAATTTTCCTACTTGTCTCAAATGTCTCTTTGCACTTAGTTTGTAGGAATCGGGACCCAAACATCAGGATCCATTGCATTTGGTAAACTTCCCGCTTTCTGGATCTGGCAGATTGTTTTCTTGTGGTATCGTTTTATTTGTTCCTCTATCTTTCTCATTTCCTGTAGTTAGATCGTTAAATCTAGAGACATTATTAAATTCTGGTTAAATTTTATTTTTGGCATGAATCCTTCAGGAGTGGGGCTGTATATTTCCTCTTGCATTACATCAGGATGACTTCCGGTTGTTCTCTTTTTAGTGATGCTAAGATTGATCCAGGGGTATTGCTGACCAAAAGAGCTGGAGCTGGGGTTGCTAAATCCATTCCTCCCCTAGTCTATGGTTCAACTTCACGGGAGGAGTTTTAATTATCTATTCAGAGGAAGCTCATTGATAACCAGCAAATTTCCTGACTACATGTAGGAAACATGGAAGTCTTTTTTTAAAATCAGAAGCATTTGAATGGATGAGCTTAGCTTCAGTGATGAAATTTTGTATTCCACAGTAGATTCCAAGGGCCTGGAAGAAGAAAGTGAGAGCTTTGGTGCACAAGCTGTCATGTATCACAAGTGATATAGAGTCATCATTAGACTGGAATTAAACTATAAAAGCAAATTAAAATCTGGAGAAAGAGCATGCAAGATCAAAATAAAATCGTATATTTTGAAGACTGCATGATATTTACAAGGTTGTGGGCCTCTAAGATTTTACATATCAACATGAGAAAGCGGACACTTGATATTTTGCCCAAGGTACACATGCCTTCTGGGTAAATATCCTAAAGACAACAACTGGAGTGAGAAAAAGTAAATAAATAATACAGCAGCTGCTTTGAATAGACATCACTGGCAAAATGCAAGGACCTTCAAAGACAACACCAACATTCTCTGAAGGTCAAATTTAAATCATTTGGGGTAACCACCCAACTTATTGTCATGGAATAAAATTTGAAGAAGCACAGTTCAACTCCCAAAAGAAATGAAAAGGAACTTCCATTTTAAAATATCTAAATATATAATCCACAGTGAAGTTTCTCAACATAGGCACTACCAATATTTTGAGTCAGATAATTCATTGGGGGCTGTACTGTACACTATAGACAATTTAGTAGCATCCCTGGCCTCTACCCATCAATACAAGTAGCAAAATTGTGAAAAACAAAATATCTCCAGACTTTGCCAAATGTCCATGGGTGGGGAGGTGTGGGGGAAATCACTCCAGCTTAAGAACCATTGATCTGCAGTAACATCTATCACAATTCTTTCCTAACTTGCCAGAAACTGTATCTTTCATTTTGGGCAACGGAAGACGCCCTAGTAAAGCTACAAGATTTAACATGTGCCATTAGGCAACCTACAGCAGTGCTTCCAAAGAACTGACTCTCAAGTCAAGTTGCCTGAGAGCAAATTCCAGATCTACCAATGACTAGTTCTAAGATGTTGGGGAGTTGACATTTTCTCTATTGTAAAATGAGTCTGCCTCAAACATGTGTTGTCTACCCATGAAACACATGAAGATTAGAGCCCAGGGCTTTGTGGCTCTGCCTATTTTTTTGCCAAGATGTTGAACATAACTCAAAACAAAACAGAAGACTTAGACATGTCACTGAAGAAGAGAAACAAATGGCTAAACGGTATTTGATAAGATGCTTAAAATCACCAATCACCTGTGCAGCATGCTAAAAATGTGCAGCCCTGGGTACTGTTCCGAACCTACTGGGTAAGACTTGAAAATCCTTATTTTGAACCTAAGATTCATTATTGAGAACCGTATTCACTGAACAGCATGGTCTGCAACTAACTGCTGAGCTCTTGTGTGTGTGTGTGTGTGTGTGTGTGTGTGTGTGTGTGTGTGTGTGTGTGTTGGACTTTTTTTAATGATAAGATATATATAACACAAAATGTATCATTGTAACCAGTTGAAGTGTGCAGTTCAGTGACATTAAGTATATCCACAATGCTATACAATCATCACTATTCATCCTCAAATTTTTTATCTTCTCCAACCAGAAGTACACTTAATGAAACACTAACTCCCTATCCAGTCCCTGGCAACCATCACTGTACTTTCTATCTTTCTAAATTTAACTACTCTAGGTACCTCATGTAAGTAGAATCGTACAATATTTGTTCTTTTGTGAATGGCTTATTTTACTTAGCAAACTATCTTTAAGCTCCCTCCTGTTGTAGCATGCATTGGAGTTTCCTTTGTTTTAAAGGCTGAATATTATTTCATCATCTGTGTTACCACATTTCATTTATCCATTCATCTATCAATGGACCCTTGGGTTGCTTCCACCTTTTGGCTACTGTGAATAATGCTGCTACAAATATGATTGTACCTATTCAAGTCTCTGCTCTCACTTCTTTTGGTTACATACCCAGAAGTGGGTTGCTAGATCATAGGGTAATTCTATGTTTAATTCTTTGAGGAGTTGCCATGCCATATGCCACAGCAACTGCACCATTTTACATTCCCACCAGCAATGTACAAGGGGTACAATTTCTCCACACCCTCACCTACACCTTGTAATTTTCTGAAGTTCTTTTGTTTGTTTTTTAAAATAATAGTCCTCCTAATGGTATGGAGGGATACCTCCTGCTTTTGATTTGCATTTCCCTAATGATTGGTGATTTTAAGATCTTTTCATATGCTGTTTTGCCATTTGTCTCTCTTCTTCGGTGACATGTCTATTTAAGTCTTTTGTTACGTGTTTTGAGTCATGTTCAACATCTTGGAAAAACATAGACTTTGGAGCCATAAAGCCCTGGACTCTATTCTCCATTCTACAGCTTTTTATCTGTGTGATCTTGGGCAAATTTTTTACCTCTCTGAACCACCATTTCCACAACCAAATGACAAGCCTAGAATAACCTTGAAGTAGATTTTGAACATAAAATGAAATGATGTCTTATATAAAATACCTTAGATCTGTTATTATAATTTCCCATTGAAGAAATAAGGAGATTTATTGACTGTGCTAGCCATGCATCAGAAGGAGACCAGGAAATACTTCCAACAGCAAAACTATGAAATGATGTAAGGATATACCTACAAGCTTTCAAGGCAATGAAAGAAATAGTATAAGAGACCAACTCGGGGCTCTTCTTGACATAAAAACGTTTGTTCTAGCTCTTATTTTAAAAAACATGAAACAAACTTACAGTAATCAATACCTGAACTTGAAACTTCTCTTTGTTGGGGGATCAAAGACCAAGGTATAATAAAAGTGCATTCCATGAGGTGTTCTAGAAAGAACAGTCACTAGAGCAAATATAAACCCCAGGTATACACTTCAAGAGTATGCTTATTTTTGAACTGCAGTTGGAAAGACAGTGTTGGCCAGTTGGCTACCAATAGATTCTGTGGATATCCATTCTTTTATCAAATGAAACAACCCATCCGAAATTAGAAGCCAATGGGACAAATCACCTAGACTTGTAAAGTCTTCCTACTTACCAAGGGCATTTTCTTGAACTATAGTCTCACATTCTCTGTTGCCCCTTGGTTTCCCAGGAACATATTCTCTTGAGATCTGGGGGAAGTTCTTTTTTTTTTTCCTCTGGGTTGCCTTTTTCTCATGCTTCTCTTCAGGCAAACCCAGTAATCTCAGGCAATAGCCCACAGACCTCAATCCCAGTCTGTTACTAAGACCATGAGGTATTCGTTAAGCCATACTTAAAATACTGTAGTGGAAATATGGAACAATGGGGGGAACCTCCAGTAACGGTAAGGAAAACATGGGCAAATGCAAGGGAAGGCAGAAGGAAATGACCATTTAATGAGCACCTAGTGAAAAGAACGAAAAATTAACATGGTGTATTCATGAACTTGAGCAACTCCCCAAGCCTGCCAAAGGGAATTTTGAAATTGCCAGCCCAATTTTTCTTCTCCTTTCTTCTAAAGAATATGGCCTCTTTCTTCTAGGAGAGAGGCCAAGTGAATCTACATAACAAAGGGCTGAGAAAGAGAAGGTGGAGGGAGGAGAGGAAAACTAAGTCACAGGCTATGGGCAGAGAATGTATTTGCAGAAAATGTGGAGGAAAGAAGCCCCTAAGGAGTTGCAGGGTATGGGTGAAGTGGCAGAAAAGGGAAAAGAATTTTGATAAGTGTTACTCACATATTTGAGCAACTTTAAAAGTTCTCTTTAATAGAACTTCTAAAAAATTCTTTTTGGCAGTTGAACTGTGCCTTTTTCAAATTTGATTCCATCAGACTAGGCTCTGTGGGAACCTCAGATTTATTAGAATTATCTATGTATTACCTGCTTTTTTTCACATGGTTTCAGTATTTGATGGACGTATCATTGCATTTTACAGAAGAAGTAGAACACGGTGAGTCCACCTGAGTCAGACTAGGTTCAAGACCTAGTTCAACTGCTTATTAGCTATGTGAACATGGATAAGTTGCTTAACCTCTCTGTGCCTCGATGCAAAATAAGAATAATAAAAATAGCTCAAAAATTTCTATGAGGGTCAAATGATAAAAACTGTGTGGCACCCAATGCTCAGAAATTGTTGTTATCATCATCTTTACAGATGATGAAATTGAAGAGATTAGATAACTTGCTGAAGATCGCATAGTCTATGACTAGGGTTACCAGATAAAATCCAAGACACTTTGTTAAAATTGAACTTCAGGTAAGCAATAAATACTTTTTTAGTATCGGTATGTCCCAAATATTACATGGGGCATACTTATACTAAAAATATAGAATTTGTAGTTTATCTAAAACTCAATCTTAGCAAGGCATCCTGTATTTTTATTTGCTAAATCTGACAATTACCCATGAAGAGTGCTACTGTGATTCCAGTCCACATTTCCTGGCCACCAAATTCGTGCTCTTACACTTACTCCAAAAGAGTAGGTGGATTTTTTTATTTATTGTAGAGATGAGGTCTTGCCAAGTCATGGTGGTACATGCCTGTAGTCCCAGCTTCTTAGAAGGCCGAGGTGAAAGGATCGCCTAAACCCAGCAGGTTGTGGCTGTGGTTGGCCATGAGGTTGCCACTGCTCTCCAGCCTGGGCGACAGAGTAAGACTCCAACTCAAAAAAAAAAAAAAAAAGAAGAAGAAGAAAAAGAGTAGGTGAAGCGTTGGAATGGGAGTGAGTGCAAAGTGGTTTGTAGTTATCCAAGGGAAATGACATAAGGAAAGTATACTGAGCACCTCCTATCCATTGAGGTGTGTCACATTATCTCTAATCTGTGCCACTACTTAGCTAGATCGATATGATCCCCATTGTAAGGAAGGAAAAATTGAGAGTCCAAGACACTAAGTAACTGGCCAAGGACAAAACAGAGGGAAGTAACAGAGTGGAAGTTCAAAACCCAGACCTGCACCCGAGAACGATGATCTAACACTTCAGATCATCCTGTTAGTTTGCTGCAAAGGATTTATGGGATGGAAAAAGATGCCCCACGGTTTGTTGGGAATATCTAGGAGAATGCCATTTCTCTTTGAATGACTCAGGTTTATACAGAAATGTGAAGGATGGGCTTTCCTTCTGCAGGTTTAAATATATAGACAACTAGTTGTAGATACCCTAAAGCGAAAACTAATCCAGGCTGATGGTCTGCACACCCTGCATTCATTGGATAGCTGCCAGCGCTGCACTTAACGAGTGAAGGGAGTAAAGTTCCCCTTTTTTAATTCCTGGGGCTGTCAAAGTTTGCCACGTGATCGATACCAAAATACGTGTAAAGTCACCAAAATGACACACATGCAAAAGTTTGTTCAATGCAGCTCTATCAAAGCCAAAAGTACTTTATAGCTTTTTGCATATTTATTTTGAGACTAGAATCTCTGTATTTGGCAGAGTTTGAAAAATGAAGAACCTAGGGCAAGGACTCTTCTGATAGATGTGAACTGCAGAAAAACTCTTGTAATTTTGTTTTAGATTTCCTCCAAATGCCATTAGCAATTTCAAATCCTGTGTGTTCACTCATTCAGTTGAGACAGACAGTTTAGGAGAAGCTATCATTTCCTTAGTTCAAATGCAGATTGATATTTAACTGGGGAATTGGTTCAGTCCATTGATACTGCTGGCTGTAAAAAGAAAATTCTAGCAGGCCTTTCAGTCATTAGACAAATTGTTTTTGATCACTTACAGTATGGCAAGACCCTAACAGGCACTGGAAAATAGTGACTCACAAGGGTTTAGACCCTACCCTTATAGAACATATGGATACCTCTCCAAAAAAACTAGCAAATTCCATACTGTAGATGGAGGGGGAAAAACAACAGAAGTTGTTAAGCTATAAGAAGCAAAAAAAAAAAGAAAAATTATTGAGTGTTTAGCACATGCTTTCAGTTTGAGAGTTTTTTTCAGTTCTCAGTGTTTCAGCCTCTTAACATCAGAGCATATATTATTTCCGTCTATTCAAAAGTTGAGAGATGTGAATGTTTACTATGGGGGGGAGACACAAAAAAACCTGGAATTATCTTTTGGAGGGTGGGCCCCTTGTAGCATAGGCTTCCCCCTCTAGGTAGGTGTTCTAGGAACCCATCTGCATCAGTGTACCAGTTAGCGTTGTTGTGAGAGGCTGTATTCATCTTCAGTGAATTTTTTTTTTTTTGGAGATCCTTTCAGCACATTTGTCCATTTCATAATGGGTGATTTCCAAGCACACCTACCCACACTGTGCAGAGTGTCCAGCAGTTTTGTTATAGTTTTAGTTTTTGAGATGGAGTCTCACTCTGTCACTCAGACTGGAGTACAATATCATGCTCATGGTTACCACAGTCTCAAACTCAGACTCCCAAGAAGCTGAAACTACAGGTGTGCACTACCACACCCTGCTAATTTTTTAATTTATTATCTTGCCAACTTGCCCAAGCTAATCTAGAATCCCTGGCAATCCTCTTGCCTCCACCTCCCAAAGTGCTGGGATTATAGGTGTGAGCCACTACTCACAGCTAGAGTTCAGCAGTTTTGGGCCAAAAACCACATAACCTCCATGCCCTATCCTTCCTATTCACCCAATTTTCCCCAAGCGACTTTTTTCTGTTTATCTGGATGAAAAAAGTCTTCAGAGGGAAACATTTTGCTGATGTGGAAGAGGTGAAACAAAAAACAGCAGAAGCACTAAAAGGTATCAAAACTATGAGTTCAAAAACTGTTTGAGCAGTGGGAAAAACATCTCAGTAGGCACATTGCCTCAAATGGAGATTACGTAGAAGGTGACTGAAGCTTAAACACGCAAAAAAAATACACAACTTTTTATGAATATGTTTGGGGTTTTGAGCAGTTCCTCCCTCATAGTTCACAGTAATGTTAGAAAACTTTGTTTTTCTTTGACAAGTATAGCTGTTACTCTTGTTAATTAGAACTCATTTAGCTGCAAGTGACAGAGATTCAACTCAAAGTGACTTAAGCTAAAAAGGGGTTTTCTTGGGTCATGAAATCAAATTGTCCAGAGAGTGAATCTTAATGGATCAAGGGCTCAAGAGCATCAGGAATGTTACTGCCTCCATCTCTTGACTCTGGTTAAATCTGAAGGCACAAGGAGTTCTAGTTTACATTTTCCAGCTCAGTAGAAGAAAAATGGGGGGGAAATCTCCACAAAATTTCTCTGGTTATGAAGTTTCCCATCCATGGGTCAAACCATCGTAAAAACATCTGGGGTGATGGTGGCCAAAACATGAACAGTTTTGATTGTCCAGGATTGGGGTGAAGCAACTATACCAGAATAACAGGACAGAGAGTGGAGAGGAAGGGGCATTCAAAGGAAATGGAGACTCTGCATCAGGACAGGAAAGGGAAAAGCATTTGGGGCAGAGAGAAACAAAACCGATCAAATGCACTGTTTTTAACGGCCTTTCCATGACATTGTAGATACAGAATAAATAAAAAGTGAAAGATTTTTGTAAAAGTACAAGAAGCAGTGGTCTTCCAGCCTGAAGGTGCTCCCAAACCTAGAAATGAGGTAGAAATGGGGGCTCAGTGTGGAAAGGGAGAATCTCTATCAACTTTGTCTCCTAGTTCCCGTGTTCACAAACCTTCCAGATCATCTGTCTGGAGAAAGTGGCTGAACTTCAGTTAAGTATTTAAATCAGCTGTTTCAAAGTAAGAACGGACAATGAACTGTTAGATAGGACAGTAGTCTTTAGAAGCAGAGCTCAGATGAAAAACCAGCTTTATCCTTCAATAGCTCTGTGACCTGGAATATGTCGACTCTCTTGAAACCTCAATTTCCCCATCTGTAACATGGGCACAAGAACAGTACTACAGGCTTGTTTAAGGATGAAACATGGGGCACCCAAAATGCTAAGAAAAGAGCCCAGGTTCCAATAAGAACTCGGAAAATTTTTGCCATTTTGTTGTTCCTCTCTTTCTTTCCATAAGGAAATAAATAATTTGGAGAGGAACATTGAGTGCTCTAACAAGTTGATTCTCACCAGGACCAGCTATGTAATTTCCAGGACCCAGTGCACAATGAAAACATGGAGCCCCTTGTTCAAAGATTATTAAGAATTTCAAGATGGCAACAGCAGAGTATTAAGCCAAGTGTGGGCCCTTCTGAGCACAGGTCCCTGTGTAACTGCACAGGCTGCACACCTGCAAAGATGGCTTTGATTCTCACATTATTTTTTGCTAAAAGGAAAGAGTGTTAAAGCAGATCACTTCTGAGTAAGCAGGGAGTGGGAACATATGCCTGAGGTCTACTTCCTGGAGCAAAATCTTTGAGAGGAAGTTCCATTTTGTTTCCCTGCTGCGAGCACAAGAAACTTCAGACGCGGATAAGAGATGGACCCATTCCCAGGAGATGCCACTTTCAATTGATTTTAAGGAGGTGAAGAAGAAAGAAAAAAGACTAACTTTTTTTTTTTTCTAATTTGGATGGGAAGCTTTCTGGAGATGGAAGACAAATGACAATATGGAAAGGAATTTTCAGTGGAACAACATTATAAATAGCTCTGAAAGCATAACAAAGTGAAGCCAATAAAAATGGATGCGTTGTACAGTTTGAAATTCCACAAAGATTCTCTTTCAACAATATACTTTATTAATAAATCAGTTTTCTGTGCTCCATTAAAATCATAGAGCTAAGCAATTTGAGGTTGGGTTAATGTCATTTTTTTGTCCTCGAAGAGCTCATGTGAGCAACAAAGAGTTGTTTTGATCTGAGAGATTTAAAAATACATTTTCAAAAACTTAATTCCTATAAATTGAAAAAAAAAGAAATCTTATTTATACTCAGTCGTGGATTATTCTACCCTTCTACAACAATAGAGAAGAAGATCCATAATCCTCTAAACTCTATGGGCCTCAAAGATAGATGGGAAAATCCTCTTGCTTCGCCTGATCTAAACTAATCTAAGATGATGGTAATGTTACCCCGGCTTCCATTCGAGGATGAGAGGCTGGGCCATGCCCTCCTTATTTTGATCTGGGGAGCAATTTAGCCTTGACTCTAACCATCGCCAGGAGCAAAGTGACATGCTGCTTAATCAATCTGAACATTAAATATTTATTTAAAATCCAATATACAAAGAGCAGTAAACTGGATAACAAGGGCATATTTACTCTAACATCCCCAATAAAGGAAGGAGCACACACAAAAACATAGGGAGTCTGAAATGTAATTTAAAGCAGGACTTGCACCAAGAGTCAGACAAGAAGCCCCAGAAAGAGTTGGTGGTTTTTTTAAAAAAGTGAAGCTATGGATAGAGGAAAAATTCCAAGACAACTTTGATTTTGGCACATATCAAAAACCTAATCAACTTCTTGCCAGCGGACCATGAAAACATGGTTAAAATTCCGTCTCGTTAGTTTTTTAATGAGGAGTTTACAATGTTGGTGTTCCCCATCTACCGCTGACGTGAATCTTGCCCATGTGGAGATTTCCTCTGGGGGCTCAAGATCTCAGGTAAGTAATACCTCAGCTTACTTCAGAGATGGATTTGGATCTGTTACAAAGGGAGATTTGTCAACGCTACCAATGGTCACCTGAGGGCTCTAGGTTTTCCTCAGGGCACATTTATCCCCAGGAGAGGAAGCAAAACTTCTCTCTAACAGACTGCTAAAGGTAAGGCTTGAAAAATATGGTAGCTAGGTCCCACCCACCATTCTTCTCTGGGTATCTCTGCACATCAGAATTGCCATGAAAATGCAGATTCCTGGGCCACATCACCTTTCTGAGGGGGCTCTTGGAATTTGTACTTTTAGAACCCCCCACAGTGATCCTGTTTGGGGACCCCTCTGTATATTTCAGTCATTTTGTTCTCCATGTAGAATAGAGATTAGTCTTGCATCACACACGTCAACCCTCGCTGTAATTATTTTCTGTCCTTGTGAGGCCTATGATCCGGTTGGAGTGTGTATTCCTACATGGTTTATATTAGACCAAGGGTCACCAAACTATGACCTTCAGGTCAAATCTAGACAGCAGCCTGTTTATGTAAATAAAGCTTTCCTGGTACACAGTGCCACACCCATTCATTTATATATTGTCTGTTGCTGCTTTCGCACTATAAGGTCAGGGTTGAATGGTTGCTTCAGTGACTGCATGCTCCTCAAAGACTAACATATTTGCTCTCTGACCCTTTACAGAAAAAGTATGTGAACCTGTAGTTTAGGACATAATAATAGCTAATATTACTTTTGAGAGCTTATTACATACTCGGAATTAGACCAAGCATGGTAGGTGAATTGTCTCATGGAATTCTCCCAGCAGTTCTAGAGTATAGGTTTTAATCTTCATTTTCTTCAGTTAAGGAAACTGGTACAAAAAAGATCTATAATGAAGCTGATTTTACCCTGCTAGGAAGGGGCAGAGTTAAAATGTAACCTCTAGCTCGTATGTAGCCCATGCACTTAGCTACTGGTCTATATGGCACAAGACATCAGATCCCTGCCTTGGCTACAAGAAAAGCCCCAGCCCACCCATGAAGGGCACCACTTAGCTAAATGATTTATTCATCTGAAAGAAAAGGAAGGATTGGGTTGGATTTTAACCCAGCCATTAATAAGCTTGTTAACCCTGGCCTTTCAAATCAATCTTCTATATTTACCTTTACCTTTTAGGAAGGATTCAATCATTTTCTAGCGACAAAGCACATTTTCCTCTTCTTACAATCTAATGATCACTTGCTGTAATACTAGACATCATAGCAGCCCATCAAACCATTAGTTACACATAAAACCTATTAATATACAGTATTCACAGTTGCATTTTCTTTCAAGTCAATACAAAGGAAACAATTTATTATAAAGGCCTGATATCCACCTTGATGCATTAAGAGGATCTTTTCCACAGAGTTATGTGCTATGTCAACCATACCTAGGGCCCAAGGTAGTTAGGATAAGCATGGACTTCTCTCACTGACTTGGTCATTGGATTGGCTTGTCTCATTGGCTCTGTGGTCTTTCTGGGGACCAAAATGCCCAAAGTACCAGTTTCTTCATCTGTAAAGTGGGAATAACACCACCTACCTTGGAGAGTTTTTGTGGAGACTAATCTTTAAAACTTATATAAATAAATAAAGATGCTGGATGCGGAATAAGAGTTTCATAAATTATGAGTTGATTAAAATATTTTTTCTCCAAACCTAAAGATGTTCACTCATCTAAGGGTTAGACAGACCTTGCTATGGAAGAATCCTCAAATTGCCCTCAGTCTGCCATCTTTGGGCATGTGCCAAAGCTTAACAAAGGTATTCTAGGAAAGCATCCCAGATCATAAATGTCAGTCATTGCTCCGATGTTCTTTCGGACGAAAAGTGCAGATTTTCAAAATATGCTTTTAGTACTCAAAACTGGCCAGAAGTCAGACTACTCTACTAACCTAGGACTCCCCACTAAACACGCAACCTCTGTGAGATTTCCAGCCACCGAAGTTTGCAGTAAAAACATCACAACGTTCAAAACCAATCCCGCAACCACCAGACATTCTGGGAGCTTTTAATATCTGTCTAGAAGTGGCAAGGCACAGGACAAAGAAGGGACATGATGTGGTTTCCAGCTCACAGCTTTTTTCAAGAAGGCAAAAAACAAATGAATGAACAAATCAGTCAGTAATATGTGGTCCTTGTCCTCGGGGAACCCTAATACTTAAGGTCAAACAAGGGTTGGAAAAAAGTCAGTGATGCTGGCCCGGGTTGGAATATGGTCAGCACTTCACAGGGGCAACAGGAGAGATTCCTGTGAGTGTAGGAAAGTTCACACAAGAGGCACCCTCTGAACTAGGTTCCACAGCAAGGGCAGGATTGAGCTTGGTGAGAAGGAAAGAAACTGCATTCTGGGAGTAAGGAAGTATAGGGGAAAAGGCTGAGAAGTGGGGAAGTAGCAGCTGTGTTGAGGGAGAGGGTGGGCCAGTGAGTTGATCAGACATGCTGACACGGAGGGTCGAAATAGAGTGGGCATTGGAGGAAAAAACTGTAAGGGAGGTTGGGAACTTTTTTTTTTTTTTAAAGATTGGAAAATATAGTTTATTTAGAAAGTAGATTGAAGAGAAAGAAAGAGAAGAGATTTGCCTCCCCAAAGTAGGGGAGGAAGCCAAAGCTTAGGGAAACATGGCCCCACCATAACTCAAAGAGCCACATGGCCGGACCAGAGTTTAACAAAAGCAATGGCCCGAGAACATATTTTCCATGGCCATCATGACTGTCTGTGAAGGTGAGATTTTATTATGAATGTGAAGTAGACATGTACCTTCAACAGCCTCTAGAAATAAGTCTTGGTGTAAGAGGGAGACCATGCCAGCACTGGTATTCTTCTTCCCTTCTCCTCACTCATACCTTGAGTGTCTTCCTAAGAAACCCATTGTGATTTGATCGGATCTCAGCACCCTGTGTGGTTGGCATCCCAGTACTACCATTTAACCTTTGGTGGAGTGACATCTCCTGAGCACTGGGCAATAAAGATGGCTTGTAAGACAAAAGGCGAGTCGAGCCAGCATCAGCCTTGCAAATCCTTAGGAAGGTACCACAGTAGGAACAGCCATTTTCTCTCTCAGTATGCCCAAGGTGGCCAGTTTTTCTCACTATCTTGGAACAGATCACCAAGTTTTTGCTTGAGTACATGATGAAGTCATTGAATGTTTTAGGAACCTGATGTTCGGAAAATATGAACCTTTTAACATCAGACTCACACTTATTTTGGCAGCAGGCTGAAGCATAAGCGGCGCCTGGGAACAGAGTCTGACTTAGGCAACAGGGTTTTTTCTGCCACTTCACTCTGGGGCAGACCCTCCTTGTCTGGAGGAGCGAGCAGGACACCCGCACCATGAAATTATTTCTCTCTCTCTCTCTTTGCCAAACACACAGGGCTCCAATCCAATAATTTCAACAAGCTTATGATGTGACTCTACTTTGCATGTGCTCTTGTATTTAATTCTCACAACAACTGTATAGATGGGGCATCATTACTAACTTCGTTTTAAAGATGGAGAAACGAAAGCCTAGAGAATTTAAGGAACCAACAATGACAGCTTGTAAGTGGCAAAGCTGGGATTTGAACCCAGACTCCAGGGTTCATGGTACAACTAGTTCCCTAACCTCAGACCAGGTGCTTAACCTCTTGGGGCCTCTATGTTGTGATCTGTAAAATGAGGATCACAGAGCCACCTCGTGGGGAAGACCTATGGAATGATGTAAATGTAACACTCTCAACCATCATAGAAACTTTTATGGAATAACTATTATTGTTGTCATCATTATGTACTTAGAAGGGAAATGCAAATGAAATTTTTTTTTGTTGCTTTTGTTTTTTTGTTGTTTTTTTTGAGTTGGAGTGAGACTCTGTCACCCAGGCTGGAGTGCAGTGGCACGCTCATGGCTACCACAACCTCGACCTGCTGGGCCCAGGCAATCTTTCTGCCTCAGCCTTCCAAGTAGCTGGAATTACAGTCACACGCCACCAGGTCCAGCTAATTTTTTGATTTATTGTAGAGACGAGGTCTTGCCAAGTTGCCCAGATTGGTCTCAAACCCCTGTACTCAAGCAATCCTCTCACCTCAGCCTGAAATACTTTTTGAGACACTGTTCCCACCATTCACAGGATCGAGTCTGTAGTCTGAAACCAGACATGTATGCATAGAAGATATAAACCAAAGACCATGTGATTAAGCACCCAGAGAAGCCATTCAGCAGAAGGGTACCTGGTATTCCAAGGAGGAGTTCCCTATGGGCTGGTAATGGCAGACAAAGTGGCACATATTTTTTATCTTGATGCAAAGGTGAGAATGGATGGCCAGATGTGGGGGGTGAGGGTGGAAAATAGCATGGGCAAAGGTTTGGATCCAGGAAATTGCCTGGTATATCCAATTAGCTAAAAGAATATCAAGATTTTATTGCAGCATTGTTTATAACACTAAAAAATGCAAAGCAGTGGGGAATTAGATTAAGTAGTTATGATCTATGCACAGAATAATATACAGTATAGCCTTACAAGAAGATAAGTTGATCTTTTACATATGTATATAGAACAAAGCCTTCCCTGCTCTCTAGGACTAGGTTAAACTCTCTTCCATAAGCACCCACAATTTCTTGTACCTCTCTTCTGCAGTACCCCTCACATTTTGGGGGTTATTTATTGTGTGATTGTTTGATTAATGCCTGTACCTCTTCCATTAAACCATAAGTACTATGTGGGGAGGAAGCACAGACCTTTAGATTAATCATTACATTCCCATCATCTAGTACGTTTTATTCCAATCCTATGCTTGGTACATGATTCATACTCATTCAGTTTGTCCAAATTTGTTATACACATGCATGAATGAAAGAATACATGAATCAACATTAAATATGCAAGTTAAAAAAATGAATAACTTCTAGAGTCCAATTCACTGGTTGTGTCCATGAGGATTCTCAGCTTAGTTCAGGTTTAGAGAGGAGAGAGCCTTGGAGGAGGAATATCTGCCAGGGTCGCCCAAAACCCGTGTGGCAACTCGTTCCCATTTTAGGTGTAAACCAAGAACATATGCATGTATGTATGTGTACATATGTGTATATATATGTATACACTCACACTATGTGCATAACACTATGATATGATAAATGGCTTATTTGGAATAGTTTCACTAAATATTTACAGTGGTTTGCCCTAGGTTTTCTTTGTTGCTTTAATTTTCTGCTTAGTGTCTATGACCTTTATGACCATTACATATGTCATATGCATATATATACATGAGAGAAGATTTATTATGAGAATTGAGTCATGCAATTATGGGGGCCAAGAAGTCCCATGATATGCCATCTGCAAGCTAAAGAACCAGGAAGCAAATGGTGCAATTTAGTCCTAGTCCAAAGACCCGAGAACCAGAAGCAGCAATGTTAGCGGACAGAAGATGGATAACTCAGCTCAAACAGAAACAAAAGAGGGCTATTTTCATTTTACAGAGCTTAGCTACCTCTAACCCCTTCTGGCACTGTCCCTGTTTCATCACCTTTCTCTTCCTCCTCCTCTTCCAAGCCCTAGTCCATCTGGGAGGATTTTGCTCCCCACAAAGGCATGGAGACCAACACTGCATCAACTTTAATTCTCCAAGCTCCTTGCTAAGAGGGGGTAATTATCACTTGCCCTAGGAAAGTGAGAGTGACTCCCTACCTGGTTGGGTATCGGGAAACAACCATCTTATGAATATGAAATGAATCCTGGTGTCAGGATGGCAGAGTTTCTTTGAGGCCTGCCATGACAGGGGGAAGGACACCGAAAACTCAAATATAGTAGTTTGTGGAACAGAAGGAAACCCAGAGCCAACAGACGAGAAGAAATTAAAGGTTTGCTGACACTCCACTCAACCAAAGGCATTCTTTATTCTAAGGAGATAATAGCTAACTGTGAAAGAGCTGTCTTTGACTATATATTTCTGCTGCTACCACCAACACAGCAGAAGCCTAACGTAGCATGCAGTGTCACCTAGAATGTCACTGATTGTTCCTGTAAGGCAGCAGAACAAGCCCAGAGTGTCTGACTGAGAGTTCCCAGAGCTGCCTGGGATTAGAATTCTCTAGAGAACCAGAACCAATAAGAGATAGAGAAAGATGGTTCGACTTAAAATTTTTCAGCTTTTCAGTGGTGTGAAAGTGACATGCATTCAATAGAAACTGTAATTTGTGTAGCCATACTACCATTCTGTTTTTTACTTTCAGCACAGTATTCAATAAATTGCATAAGGTGTTCAATATTTTATTATAGAATAGACTTTGTGTTAGATGGTTTTGCCCAACTGTAGGCTAATGTAAGTGATCAGAGCGTGTGTGAAGCTATGAGGTTCAGTAGGTTAGGAGTAGTAAATGCATTTCGACCAATGATATTTTTAATTTACAATGGGTTTATTGTGATGTAGCCACATCATAAATTGAGGAACATCTGTATATCACATATATATCCAATAGTATATAAGACAATATATTACATATATTTATAATATACATATGTTATGTAATATGTAATATATGTTATATAAGACATGTACTATATATGTGTGCTTATATATGTCTTTTCTCATATATGTCATATGCATATATACATGAGAGAAGATTTATTATGAGAATTGAGTCATGCAATTATGGGGGCCAAGAAGTCCCATGATATGCCATCTGCAAGCTAAAGAACCAGGAAGCAAATGGTGCAATTTGTCCTAGTCCAAAGGCCCGAGAACCAGGAGCAGCAATGTTAGCAGACAGAAGATGGATAACTCAGCTCAAACAGAAACAAATTTGCTCTTCTTCTACCTTTTTTGTTCTATTCAGGCCTTCAAAGGATTGGATGATGCCCACCCACATTGGAGAGGGCTAACCTTCTTTACTGAGACTACCAATTCAAATACTAATCTCTTCCAGAAACACCCTCATAGACACATCCAGAAATGACACTTACCAGCTATCTAGGTATCCCTTAGTTTAATCAGGTTGACACATAAAACTAACCATCATACCTGCCATGAAGAAATGGGTTTTGTAGACACCTGCACTTGAACATTATCACAGCACTAACCACAACAGCAAAAACGTGGAACCAACTGAGGTGTCCATTGATGGTAGACTGGATTAAGAAAATGTGGTCGACTGGGCTCGGTGGCTTAGCCTGTAATCTCAGCACTTTGGGAGGCCGAGGCAAGTGGATTGCCTGAGCTGCGGGTTCATGACCAGCCCGAGCAACTTGGCGAGACCTCATCTCTACAATAAATTTAAAAAAAAAAACTTAGCAGGGCATGGTAGCGCACGCCTGTAGTTCCGGGTACTTGGAAGGCTGGGGTGGAAGAATTGCCAGAGCCCAGCAGGTCGACCCTGAGGTGGCCGTGAGTGTGCCACTGCACTCCAACCTGGGCAACGGAGTGAAACTCCAACTCACACAAAAAAAGAAATGTGAGCCAGGCTCGGTGACTCAGCCTGTAATCCCACGCCTTGGGAGGCTGAGGTGAGTGGATTGCCTGAGCCTGCAGGTTCGAGACCCACCTGGGCAACTTGGCGAGACCTCATCTCTACAATAAATCAAAAATCAGCCGGGCGTGGTAGCGCGCGCCTGTAGTTCCAGCTACTTGGAAGGCTGAGGCGGAAGGATCGCCGGAGCCCAGCAGGTCGAGGCTGCGGTGGC
>CAUYQG010290772.1:0-10980 GCA_963574415.1 Tarsius wallacei
GGCTAATTTTTAATTTATTGTAGAGATGAGGTCTTGCCAAATTGCCCAGGCGGGTTTCGAACCTGCGGGCTCAGGCAATCCACACACTTCAGCTTCCCAAGGCGTGGGATTACAGACTGAGCCAACAAGTCTGGTTGTCAATATGCTTTTAAATAACATCGTAAACTGAACCTCTTTCCTTTAAAAATGCTGATAACCCGAGGGCTTAGTCAGTTTCAAGTCTTTTGCAGGGAACTACATTAGTTGGATTTCTTTGAAATGAAAACAGTTTTTAAAACAGCAGTGATTGTAGCTGCTTGGTATATTGGCACTTAAAATTGGTACAGCCTGAGAGTGTGTTTTTGAAATTCACATGCACGTGAACACGTTCACATAATGATCTCAATAGATTGGGATTACACCAGATGAGAGTTTTACTCAATTCTAATGTAGCTTTAGCTTGGTTTGATATTGTTTTTTAAAAGACATGCCCACATGTGCGCACACACACAAATCATTTGCTTTTAAAGTAATGCTTCTCAAAGTAATTAAATTCTCAAAATGTGTTATTTCTTTTGAATTTAAGGTAAAAAAAATATTTTATAATGGCAGCACTTTTATGATGACTCCAATATTTTATCCCTCCTGGGTAGGATTTTAATTCTCCTAAATAGAGATTTTCTTATACTGGAAGTGATACTTCTTCCATAGAAAGCCAAAGAATGGTATCTTAAGAATAATCTTATTATTTTCATCACTTCCTACACACCAGAGCAAAAATATGATTAGAATAGAGTTCCAAGCTCAATTCTCATCCTTCAACTTTTGGCTGTAGCTAAAGAAGGCGGTGGAGGGGAAGGAATCTGAAAGTGTTCACATCCAGTCCATTTGAGTGTTAAAAAAATTCAGAATCTCTCATGCAGGGGTCTCCACCCTTATGAGTTACACATCCTCAGCTAAATATCTGTCCTTGTCTCATAGGGTTATTATCAAGCTTTCTGTTCTCTCTCTTTCTCGTTTTCTCTCTCTTTTGTTTTACCTCTGACTCTGTCTGTATCCACTTCCCATCCCTAGCTTATTTTTTTGTTCACACTTTTCTCCATGTCTCAGTCTACATTTTCCCTTCTGGTCAATGTTTTTGCCTTATGGCTTCCCAAATGTGGTTTTCTCTCTTTACTTAAAGCTGTTGGTTATATTCTTCAAGTTTCTTTTCTTTTTCTTTGTAATAAAGCACGATTAATATATCTAAGAGTAATTCTTATGGTTTCTTTTAGAAAGCCTTTCCACTGTCAACAATAGTCCTATCTGGTCAACATAATATTCCCATGCTCTCAGCATAACCTACTTAGTTGTTCTTATCAAAATTGTAATCACATTTTATGGCGTTTTATATCACTTGCCTTGGCTAACATATTAGGGGCAAGGCTCAAACGCCTTCAGATATATGTTAAATTTCTAATTCATTACTCTTTACCCAGTAGACACTCTTCAATAATACTAATATGCCATAAGTAGTCAATTTGTGAAATATGAAAATAGGTTAAGAGATATATGTAGCATATGCTGAATATGTATATATAACATATGCTGAATATTCACTTGTGTTTGTTCATGTATTTGATTATAATACTCTTTTTAAATGACATTATATTTTAGTGTTTGAAACTAATATTTTTAAATATTTTACTTGCTTCTTAAAAGTTTTATCTAGACCAGTGCTTTTCAGTCTTTAATCAGGATACAAATCACCTGGAAATTTTGTTACAAAACAGATGCCTGGGTTTAATCTTTATATATTTGGATTTTATATATCTGGGTGGGATCCATGAATTTAAGTTTTAAACCAACTCCTAATTATGCCCTGAGAAGAACAATGATCACCTTGCAAATCACGCATAACTACATACTTTTTCTTTTTCCAGGTACTAGCTTTATGTGTCGAGTGCGGTGTCGCATGTGTCAGTAGTGAATAAAATAGCTTCATTCCCTGATCCTATAAAGCCCCAATCGGCAGTGCATAAATACTGTTGAGAGAGGAATATGACTGTGAGGTCAGCTTGTGAATAAGGAAATGTGACTTCAGAATGTACAGGGTTATAAGCAGAATGTGCAAAGAGACGGAAAGCCCTGGGATTCCTGGAAAACGTGTCCACCCTTCCCCAACTTTTGGTCTGATCAGGAACATACAGCGATGTGAATATATAGAACTGTGCACGTTGGCAAACACCTAAGAAAACCAAAGGAGGTTGCATTTTTCTTTTAAAGATCAAGGATACAGTTTCATTTAAAAAAGCAAAAGAGTCACCCTTTGTCAAAAGCTTTAGGATAAAATAAAAATGGCCGTAACTGCCATTTTTTCTTAACTCTCTGGTATATGGGAGTAGGCCCTCCATGACAAGGCACCGAAGAGTAACAAGGGAATAAGGCTTTTGAGCTGCTTAGCACTGAATAAGGAGGAACAATATCTTAATGAACAAGCAGTCCTTTTGACACCATAGATGTTTGATCACTACAGTTGTGTCAGCGGTCATTTACATCAGCTCTTTTTTCTGACCTTGGTGTGAGTTTTAAACTTGCAAAACACAACTCTATGAATTTTATGGGAATGTATCCATTACTGTTACCTTACACGTCGATAAGGAGACCGAACATAAGAAAGTTTAATTGAATGACTTAAAGTCACAATGGTAATAACGGACAGAATTTTAAAACTAGAAATGACAGCTCTCTAGCCATGTCACCATTTTCCACTTCGTGCCGAGCCTACCGTTAAGATGTCGTGCAGATAAGGTCAGGACCAGGAGCTCTCACCTGATATCCTTCACTTGGAACAAATGACATGTTCAATATGCTCGATGACAAAATAGAGCATGTATTATTGATGTTTGAAAGCTTAGTCAGGAAAATAAAATCATCACCACGCTTCTCTAATTCTTATGTGTGGCATTCTTTTAAGTAGGCTCCCATTAAGACACTAAAAGCTAGATTTGCCTTAGGTTAATTGGTATACATTGGGGTAATCTTTTTTGAGCAGAGATTACATGGCTTTCGTGCAATGGGAGACTTAATTTTATGAAGGAAGATGGCGTTCTGTCATTACAGTTATTCCTTTGTTTTTCCCCATCTCTTTTCCGTCTCTGTCTGCAACCTCCCTCCCAATTTTGCTGTTTTCTTGGGTCAAAGGGATATACTCACAAAACATGTGTTATAAAAATTATTTCTCCGCTGCATGATGCTCAATTCCTTATATCTTTGTATTAATTTCCGGTCATTCATTTTATCTTTTACGCAATTGTTTCCCCCTTTGGAGAATTTAGTAAAAAAAAACTGGCCTTGTCTTCACTGCAGAGAAGAATTGCATGCTGTTCGAAGTTAAAGAAACTGTTTCAGATTTAAGGCATTGCTCAAGCCTCAGGCTGCACTGATTCTGCCCTGACCTTGCCGTTCAGTGTAGTGACATGATTCTGGTGGTTACTTACAAACGTTCTTCGCTCTGGAGAAATGGTGGTGAGTCTGGTCAGTATGCTTCAGTTTAATTGGTTTGATAGCTACCCTTTAAGAGTTCCAGGGCATAATAACACCCCTTAGTGTCCCAAAGACCCTGAGTTTGACATACAATCTTGGGAGAGCTTTGATTTGGTTCATATATTCACCTCTTCCTGCATGACTGAGAAGAGAACTAATGTACCTGTAGTCTCAGACAGAAATCCTCATTTGTTTAAGACGTTCAGTGTTCCCAGTCCCCTTGCCATTGGTGGTTTAGGAGTCAGTGTGTGTGCCTGAGTTCTGTCCAGTGAGGAATGAGGAGGACTGTGGAGGGATTCTGGGAAATGAAATACTCTTAATGGCAATTCTGGTTCTACCCCATGTATCTTATTCTTATAAGGAAGTACCAGCATTACGGCAGAGTTGAAATACTAAGGAAGAAAAAGCAAAGACATTTAAGAAAATATAAGCCATAGCTATCATAACCAACCAGTCTTGATACCTGTCTAATCTAGGCTCTTTGTGTACCTGAGATAATGCATTTCTATATTGTTGAGACCAGTCTGACTCTGGGTTTTCTATTACATACTGCTAAGAGCAACTCCACTGATGCAGGGTGTTAGTAAGGCAATGCTAGGCTGTGCTGCAGTAACAAGTAAACTTTTACATCCTTGTCTCTGAGTATAGTAAAGGCTCATTTCTTGCCTACTCTAGTATAACATCCTTTCTTTATCTTGTTTTTGTGCCATCTGGAATGCATGACCTGCAAGCCTACTTTGCAACACAGAGAGAGGGATAGGCAAGATGATTTCAAAAGGTGGACTTAAATAGCTCATATTGCTTCCACTGATTTTCCATTGGCTGGAATCTGGTCACATGGTTTCAATGTAACTGTAAGAGGGGTGGGAAGATGTGATCCTCTGAAATTTCCAGAAAGAGGACGTGGTGTGACAAACCTACAGCATTGTATCCACCATCCACCTTGAGTGCAGGGAATCATTCCATGTCTTGAAACATGGTAGAATGCAGAACATGATGTATCAGTCAGGGCTTTGAGAGAAAGAAATTTAAAAGGATTAGCTCATGATGGTGGAGGCTGGCAAGTCTGAATTTTCAGGGCAGGTTTGCAGGTTGGAGACCCAAGGAAGAGCTGATACTGCACTAGGGACTAGAGAGGAACCTCGGTTTTTTTTTTTTCTCCTATGGCCTTCGACTGATTAGATGGAGCCACCCATATTATGGAAAGCAATCTCCTTTACTCAAAGTTTACTGATGCAAATGTTAATCTCATCCAAAAAATACCTTTACAATGATATTTAGACTAATGTTTCACCAAATATCTGAGTATCAAGGCCAAGCCAAGTTGACACATAAAATGAAGCACCACACATGATAACACTTGAAATTATCTACTCACACCGTGAAACAGAAATCATGGATTCATTTAGTTTTAGGGAATCTACCAAGAACATATCTAGTGAGAGACATCTGACTCTGATCTCTCCACTTATGAGGAGATCATGAAATTGAGCTCTGATACGCCTCAGAACAGATACGTTGCTGACCCAGGTCCTCAGACTCAATGGCTAGATTCTGAGGCACTGATCACAGTATCTTCACATATTAGAATTAAACAGATATAGCTTTATAAGTTAATGTCATTTTGTGGATCATCAAATCAGAAACAAAGTATTTTTATTGACTACTCTGCTGCTTACTCTATTTTCTTAACAGGTTATAATTGTAAAAATTTAAGAGTTACAAAGTGATGTTTTGATAGGTGCATACAGTGTAGAATAATTGAATCAGGCTAATTAATATATCCATCACTTCAGGTGCTTACCAATTATTCCTCCAGTCTAACTGAATCTTTATATCTTTTGACCAACATCTTCCCATTTCTGTCATCACCAGCCTTTGGTAACCGCCATTATACTCTCTGCTTCTATGAGTTAAATTATATTCGATTCCTCACATAAATGAAAACATACAGAATATTTTTCTTTATTTTCTTTTCTCATTTACTTAGCATTATATCTTCCAGTTTCATCTATATTGTTGCAAATGACAGAATTTCCATCTTTCTTAAGGTTGAATAGTATTGCATTGTGTATATATATATATATAAAATACATATAATATATTATATACATAAAATATATATATCCCATTTTGTTTATTATTTCATCCACTGATGGACACTTAGGTTGATTCCATAACTGGCTATTCTAAATAATGATGCAATAAACATGGGAGTGCAGTGATCTCTTCGACAAACTAACTTCTTCCTTTTTTTTTTTGGAGTCAGAGTCTCAACTCTCTCACTCAGGCTGGAGTGTAGTGGCACACTCACGGCCACCTCAGTGTCAACCTGCTGGGCTCAGGAGATTCTTCCGTCTCAGTCTTCCAAGAAGGTGGAACTGCAATCGTGTACTACCATGCCTGGTTAATTTTTGATTTTTATTTTAGAGACGAGGTCTCACCAAGTTGTCCAGGCTGGTCTCAAACCTCGGGCTCAGGCAATCCTCTCACCTCGGCCTCCCAAAGTGTTGGGATCACAAGCTTGAGTCAAGCGCCCAGCCCGCATACTAATTTCAGATCTTTAAGCTCTGTACCCAGAGTGGGATTGCTAGCTTATATGGGAATTCTACTTTCAGTTTTTTAAGGAACCTCCATTTTGTTTTCCACAATGGCTGCGTTAATTCACATTCCCAAAAATAGCACGCAAGGGTCCCCATTTCTCCGCAAGCTTACTCTATTCGAAACAAGCAAACCTGCTTGTAATCTCATCTTGGTTTAGTGTCGTGATTAGCAGTGTGTGAATCAGCAAAATAATTAGATAACATTAAAAAGCATAGTATCTGGCAAAACACCCTGATCTAAGCACTGGGGATTCTGACATTCCCAAATCCCTTCCCTGGCTCTGCTGACACATGTTCTAGACTTGTTTTATCATTGCTTCCTCTTTTCCATAATTTCTGGTGATCAAATGCCAGTAGCTTTTCTTGGATTCTATCCTTATGTCAACTTTCCTAATTTCAAAACATTTTCACAGCACAATATGGTTTCCAAGTTTGTGCCCTTAAATTCTTTTTCCTGTGTGGGTATCATAGAAATACACATATGCTGGAATTTTATGCAAAGACAGCACACAATGAGCGAGCAATTACTGTGCATACTTACAGAAAAATGCAAAACAGATTATTTGAATACATGTGAATTAAAAATGTTTGCATAAACACAATTATTATCCATCTTCTGACAAGATTGTTTCATCAGTTTTTCAATGACTAGGCTTTTTATTTATAGTCCTCATAAAAATGTATGCCCTGCTATGTATTTTCAATATTAACATAAGTAAATTTTCATTTTATCATTTTTCTATATTAAAGATGAATTTGAATGCAAAAAAAAGGAAAAAAAATACCTATTGACTGAGAGTTTGGGAAATAGCTTTTACACTTTTTTTTGTAGAGGCAGAGTTTTGCTATGATACCCAGGCGATTTTGAACTCCTGGGCTCAAACAATTCTCTCGCCTCAGTCTCCCAAAGTGTTGGGATTACATGCATATGCCTCTGCACCTGACCTGGAAAGATTTGTAAAAGATTGAGGTATCTATCATTAAAATGTTTTTGTTTATGTGTATAAGGTAATAATTATAACAAAGATAAGTTATATGTTCTTCATATTTAATTGCTTAAGAATATTACTTTACACTTACAAATATGTTTCTGTGTTATTTAAACTTCATAACTATTTTATAAACTGCATGATATTCTACATGGGATGCCATCAATGAGATGAATCAGTTTTGCATCGTTGATTATTTGTTCATCTGACTTAACATTATTGTGAAACGACATGTTCACATATTTTATGTTTTATATAATTTATTTGATTGTATATTCTTTGATGTATACACATTGTGAAAATTGATCAAGGATTATAACAAATTTTAAGGATTGTTCATCCATATTTGTCAAATTAGTAGTACCCAATCATTTAAAAATGTACGCTCTCATCAGGAATGTCTGCCAGTATTGGTAGTTTCTTGATTTCAGAAGAGATTCCATTCACCACCATCCTCTTGCATTCTGTCTTAGCAGGTGTTCCATCAAGAACTAGATGTGTACTTGCATTTCTTGAAACTGGGCTTGTCTTGTGGCTTGCCATGGCTACTAGACTGTGGAAAAAATGATAGTGTGTTTGTTCTAAAACTAGTCTTCAAGAGGCCCTGTTCACCTCTGCTCTTTCTCTTAAAATCTTGTCTTCACCACCATAATAAGCTTGGGATTGGCTTAGGGAGGATGAGAAACCAAGTAGACTCAGTTTTTCCCACTGAGTTAATCACAGAGCAGCCTAGAGCCATGCCAGCCTGGCCAAACAGAAGTGCCCACCTGACTCACGGATCAATGAAAAAGCCACCCCCATCAGAACTGCTCAGACAGGCTGCAGAGTGTCAGCAAATAAATTTGTGTGTGTGTGTTTTTGTTTTTTTGTGTTCCACTGAAGTTTTTGAATGTTTTCTTCAGTGGCATTATTGTAGCATTAGATAGTGTCTAATTTACTACATTCTTACCAGTATTGGATATTATTTTATATATTAAATTGTTAGGCAAAATTGAACCTTATTCTTTAAAAATATAAGTGTCTAGTAGGTCATATTTCTGGTCATTCTAGTCCTCAGATATGATTACTTGTTTGGAACAACTGAACAAAGACATAGACCACGGAGTCTAACATTGACATGTTTAAATATTTTTACTGTGCTTGACCTATATCAGACTTTCACTTGTTATTGATCTAAAAAAAAAAAAAAAATATATATATATATATATATATAAACCACCATTCATTGTGTGCTTAGATTTTAAAATATAATGTCATTTGAGATAAGAGGGTAATGCAAATATTAAAATATATATATGCATTAGCTAACTTTGGGTAAAATTTCAATTTAACATGTTTTGAATGATAATTCTGAATTTGGGTAACATTTTGATACTTCCATTTAAAACAAGTTTTGTGGTAGAAGAGGAAATAGTTTTAAAATATGCAGTTACATGTTAAAACGAGAAGATAAAGGGAAAAAGAGACACTTTCCCTTCTGAATTTTTGGATTATGAGAATGCAGACTGCTGTAGCACCAAATGTGAACACAAGATGTGTCACCGTCTATGCTCCAGGAAAGCCACTGAAATAATGCTTTACGTTTATTAATAGAATGCCAGCTGTGTTTAAAACACAGAGGTAGAGGTAGCAGAGTACAAGCTCATTTTGGTCAGGTTGCATATTTTAAATATAGCAGCCATTTTAGCACTGGGGATGAAAATCGAGTCAGGTTTGTGCGACACGTATGTTAGGTCTAGATTCTGGTAAACCAGTGAGCACAGAAGAAAAAATTAGTCACGGGAAGTGACATTCTAGCCATTAATAAGGAGTGTGCAAACAACCAGGGCATGCACAGCAAGGTAATATCCAGAAAACAGTTCCAAAAATATCTCTTAGGAAAAACAGAAGTCTATAAACATGTGAACGTAGAGCAGTGGAACTATGGAATGAGAGTTAGGTCACTTGCCAAACACAGTATTAGCATCCTGTGCTTATATCCAGCGGCGACACCTCTCTTTGTCCGTCTGGCCCTTATGTCCCCAGTACTCTATCATAGCACTTTACAGAGTGTACTCTAATCGCATATGTATGTGACTGTCTCCTTCACTTGATGACAAAAATCTCTGGTGGCAATGATCGTCTCAGAACAAATGCTGTATTCTCAATCCTTTCAAGGGGCTTGAAACATTAGAAGGTGCCAAAAGATGACTTTTTAAATGAACGAATGAATGTCTGGGCAGACAAATAGAAATAGTTAATCTAGACACCAAAGTGATGGAGAAAGGCAAGAAAAGGTTCATGCTCATGGATAGGAAGAAGCAACATTGTTAAAATGTCCATCCTTCCAAAGGCAATCTACAGATTCAACACAATTCCCATTAAGTTACCAACATCATTCTTCTCAGACTTGGAAATGACAATACAGAAATTCACATGGAAACATAAATGACCACAGATAGCCAAAGCAATCCTTAGCAAAAGAAACAAAGCAGGAGGGATCACACTTCCAGACTTCAAACTTTACTATAAGGCTACAATAATCAAAACAGCCTGGTATTGGTACAAGAACAGGCACATAGACCAATGGTATAGGATAGAGATTCCAGAAGCAAAGTCTCAATTCCTCAACCAACTCATCTTTGACAAAGCTTCCACCACCAACCATTGGGGAGAGGAGAACCTATTCAGTAAATGGTGCTGGGAAAACTGGCTGACCACATGCAGAAGATTGAAACCGGACCCCTACCTATCACCATTCATAAAAATTAACTCTAAATGAATCAAAGACCTAAACGTAAAACCTCTAACTATAAGAATCTTAGAAAGCACAGGAGACACCCTTATGGAGATTGGGACTGGTAACCAATTCCTGTTCAGAACGCTAAAGGCCAATACCTTGAGAAATAAGATAGACAAGTGGGACCTCATCAAATTAATGAATTTCTGCAAAGCAAAAGAAACCATCAAGAGAGCAGGGAGACAGCCCACAGAGTGGAGAAAAAAATATTTGATAACTGTGTATCTTACAAAGTTCTAACATCTAGGATCTACAAGGAACTCAAACATGCTGAAAGGGAAAAAAACAAACAGCCCCATTAAAAAGTGGGCAAAAGACATGAATAGACACTTTTCAAAAGATGATATACTGGCAGCCATCAGACACATGAAAAAGTGCTCAGCCTCACTCATCATCGGAGAAATGCAAATCGAAACCACATTGAGATACCACCTAACCCTGGTAGTATGGCCACCGTTAATAAAACAAACAACAGATGTTGGCAAGGTTGTGGAGAAAAAGGAACACTTCTACACTGCTGGTGGGAATGCAAACTAGTGTAACTTCTCTGGAAGTTAGTGTGGTGATTTCTGAAAGAACTAGAAATTGACCTTCTATTTGACCCAGCAATTCCCCTACTGGGAATATGCCCAGAGGAACTAAAATCATTCTACAAAAAAGATATTTGTTACAGCTCTGTTCACAATAGCAAAAACATGGAACCAACCATGTTGCCCATTGAAGCTGGACTGGATTAAAAAAATGTGGTAGATATACACAATAGAATATTATGCAGCCATAAAGAAGGACAAACATTTGGAATTCGCAGCAACTTGGATGGATTTAGAGTGGATCATACTCAGTGATCTATCACAGAAACAAAGAACAGAGCACCATATGTTCTCACTCTGTTGCCTGGACTGATCTCGAACTCCTGGGCTCAAGTAATCCTCCCACCTCGGCCTCCCAAAATGCTGGGATTGCAGGCGTGAGTCATTGTGCTCGGCCCTTAAATTTTTTGATGTTTAGGTTGACGTTTTAGGACATGGACTTCTTAAGCTGGGCTTACTGACTGTGCCACAATTGTGCCAGAGTATTTCCCAGCTGCTCCTTTCTCATATAAATT
>CAUYQG010290773.1:0-14816 GCA_963574415.1 Tarsius wallacei
ACACTCCCGTCATGGTGCCTGGCGGGGGCCGGGGCGGGGGGGGCCCCGGGGCCCCCCACACAACATCATTAAGGGTACCTGATCTCAAACCAGGTGAAGTGGGGACCAAAGGGAGGCCCAAACTTTACCCGCACGATAATCACTTGTATACCTAATCCTGAATTGTACCCCACATCTTTAAAATAAAAATAAATAAGTAAAAAGAAAGGATGTAGGCCAGGTGTGGTGGCTCACACCTTTAATCTCACCACTTTGGGAGGTTGAGACAAGAAAACTGCCTGAACCCAGGGGTTCAAGACCAGCCTAGGCAATTTGGCGAGACCTTGTCTCTACAATATATCAAAATATCAGCCAGGCATGGTGGCGCACACCTGTAGTTGCCACTACTTAGAAGGCCGAGGTGGAAGAATCGCCTGAGCCCAGCAGGTCGAGGCATGACGGCCGTGAGTGTGCCATTGCACTTCAGCCAGGGGTGACAGAGAGAGACTCTGACTCAAAAAAAAACCCAAAACGATTTAAGAACACAGAAAGGGGGAGGAGACTAAAAAACCCTAAGATGTTGGATTAGAATTGGAAGTATTAGTAAATGAACTTTCTATACACACACAGATAAACAGTTATAGATGTTTATATATATATACATATAGAGAGGATACCAAAGAAATGTGTACACATTTTAAGAAAAAACTATTAAAATTGTAATACTCAATAAGATGAAAACAAGTTCTGTAATTACAAGAATTGCTCAAAGTGGTCACCATCAGCATCCAGACACTTCTGATTATGGCGAACATCTCTCAAAATGCATATACATTTTTTTGGCACCCCTGGTATTTTCTAGTTCTGTCCTCTAAGAGGTCCTAGTAGCAATGGCAACCCAGTAGCAATGCTAAGTGCTCAGATCTTGGATATGAAATATCATCCCCACCACTAAATGGAAGTCTACTAAAGGACTCCGTGGGGAAATGGCTGAGACAGGGGAAATGCAAAATAAGCCTGGAAAATCTTATTGTGCCAGAAAGTAAGGAAATTCTCAGCAAATGATAAGAACATGTCAAAAGAACATATGAATGAACTCCCAGTGGTCAAATTTGGGAAAATGTGAGCATCAAAATAAAATGAAAGTATCTGATTATAACTCACTGAATCAATAAGGAATCAATGAGTCTATCATGAAGGAAAGAAGAAATAACTCTTATTCTTTCTTACAGTATAATGTCTGTGCATCATCTGTGGAGGCACACTGTATTGACCCTTCCCAAGGTCACATGGTCAAGTTGATATCTCCCAGGTTTCTCCACTGTAAAACTTCTGTTTCCCCTTTTGTGTTTTATTGCTGTTTGGGGGGGATAATCTGACATGATATCAATATCCTGTTCTTACTAAACCTCAACCATCAGCCCTAGCCTCATTGATAACTCCAGTCTATAGCAACTACCACTGTGATATAAATGTGGACAGAATGATAGACAGTTACCATTTGGCGACCATCACAGTGGTAGTTGATTTTGTCCACATTTATATCACAGTGGTAGTTGCTATAGGCTGGAGTTATCAATGAGGCTAGGGCTGATGGTTCAGGTTTAGTAAGAACAGGATATTGATATCATGTCAGATTATCCCCCCAAAACAGCAATAAAATACAAAATGGGAAACAGAAGTTTTACAGTGGAGAAACCTGGGAGATATCAACTTGACCATGTGACTTTGGGAAGGGTCAACACAGTGTGCCTCTACAGATGATGCACAGACATCACAGCCTTATTTCTCTGGCATCCCAGTTGTGGATATATGGCCCAAATCTGATCATGAGGAAACAATGGACAGATCCAGGTTTAGGATCATCTTCTGGAATAAAAGACTTGTGTTCTTTTATTTATTATTATTATTATTATTATTTAAGTTGGGGTCTCACTCTATCACTCAGGCTGGAGTACAGGGGCCTCAACCTCCTGGGCTCAGGCGATCCTTCTGCCTTACTCTCTAAATTAGCTGGGACTACAGGTGTGTAGCACCACACCCATTTAAGTTTTGTGGGGTTTTTTGGTTTTGGGGGGTTTTTTTTGTAGCGACAAGATCCCACTATGTTGCCTAGGCTGGTCTCAAATTCCTAGCCTCAAGCAATCCTCCTGCCTCGGTCTCCCAAAGTGCTGGGATTACAGATGTGAGGTACTGGGCCTAGCAAAAGACTCTTTAAGACTGTCAAGGACATAGAAGACAGAAAAAGACTAAGAAATTGTCCCAAATTAAATTGCGCTAATGAGACATGACAAGTAAAAGCAATGTGTGTTTGTAGGTAGGATTCTAGACTAGAAAAAACAAAGATTCACTATTAAAGCAGATGGCAAACTTTGAATGGTGTCTTTGAATTGGATGGCAATGTTGTATCAATGCTTATCTTCTCATTTGGATAAACACATCCTGTGTAATACAGGAAAGTAACTCTGTTTTGAGGGGGTGAGAGAGTAGAGAATATACACTGTAGTATTTAAGGGTGATGGGTCAATAACATCTCTCTTCTAAGGAGAAAAGGAGAAATGGGACAAATGCAGTAAAAGTTAACAGTTGAGGAATCTGTGTGAAGGACATGCAAGAGTTCTTTGTACTGTTCTTACAACTTTTCTGTAGGTTTGAGACTACTTAAAAATAAAAAATGTGTGTATAAGCATGTATGTGTATATGTGTACGTTTGTGTGTGTGTGTGTGTGTGTGTGTGTGCATACATAAGCCAACAACTTCTCATTATCTCCACTACCACCATTATAACTCATGAGGATTGCTACAGTAGTTTCCAAACAGTCTCCCTGCTTCTGACCTTACCCCCCTCTTGTTTGAATGGTGTCTTTGAATTGGATGGCAACATACACACACACACACACACACACACACACACACCCCATAAAAACAATGTTATCAGGAATCAGGATTCTCATAATGGGAGAAAAGAAATACAGGTATAAAATGCAAGAATGGCTTTGAACTGCAGGTATTAAAATGAATTCATACTTTTTAAAAATAACTTTTTTTCTTGTTCTTAGGGACACATTGGTGAAGTGTTTAGGAGTTTCATATTATCTGCAGCCCACTTTCAGGGAGCAAAAAAGGAGGGAAGCATGGGTAATACTGAGAGACAAAATGAGTGTGGCAGGATGTTAACAGTTGGTAAATCTAGATAAGGAAAATACAGGATCATCTATGTACTGATCTTTTCTGTGGTTAAAAAAAACTGAAGGTACATTGACGAATAAATGTGTATATTTATAGAACAGTCCAAAGACTCCATAAGAAGTTGGTGGCACTGGTTACCCTTAAAGCATCTCTAAAACCTATTAGCTACTCCTATAACCTTTTCACCAATCCCACACTTTTTCTTTTTCTTTTTTTTTTTTTTTTGAGCCGGGAGTCTCACTCTGTCGCCCAGGCTGGAGTGCAGCGACATGCTCATAGTCACCACAGCCTTGACCTGCTGGGCTCAGATGACCCTTCTGCCTCAGCCTTCCAAGTATGGTGGTGCACACCACCATGCCCAGCTAATTTTTCTTGATTTATTGTAGAGACAAGGTCTCACCAAGTTTCCCAGGCTGGTCTCGAACCCCTGCACTCAGGCAATCCTCTCACCTTGGCCTCCCAAAGTGCTGGGATTACAAGCTTGAGCCACTGTTCCTGGCCCAATCCCAGACTATTAATGCTTACACTTCCCTCAATGATAAAATGAAGAAGAGAAACGTGGTAGCAGCAATAACGTCATAAGAGAGTTTGGGTTTCTTTTTTCTTGATTTTGTTTTGTTTGTTTGTTTTTTTAATCTAGACTATTATCTAAATATAGATATAGTACTTCTAGGAGAAGTAACTACATGTGTGTTTACTGACAGAGATGACTTGGTAGATAGGGGAAAATGATGATACAGAAAACTGAAGGAAGAATGGCTTGAGCAATATTCCTAAATAAAGAAGGAAGAACCTAAAGCACATGTGGAACAACTGGCTTTAGCTAGGAGCAAGAGGCCTTTCATTCTCAGCTACCAAAAAGAAGACAGATATGCTGGTAGGCAGGTAAATGAGGTAGTGGGAGATTGCAGAAGTTCTCTTCTGATTAGAAAGATGAAGGAGGAGGTGTTGGAGATTTGAAGACAGAAGCAACTTTATAAAGCAGGCAACAGAATGGGAGAATGAGAGGACTAGGGAAATATGATTAGCCTGGCAATACTTAAAGTGAGACAAGTCAGCATGGCTGAATTGTTTTCTTAGCCACATTCAGCTATACTAGTTCAGGCATGAAGTGGGCAAAATTGGATTTAAGGCTGGGCTCGGTGGCTCAGCCTGTAATCCCAGCACTTTGGGAGGCCAAGGCAAGAGGACTGCCTGAGCCTATGGGTTTGAGACCCGCCCGGGCAACTTGGCGAGACCTTGTCTCTACAATAAATAAAAAAATTAGCCGGGCATGGTAGCGCGTGCCTATAGTTCCAGCTACTTGGAAGGCTGAGGCGGAAGGATCGCAGGAGCCCAGCAGGTCAAGGCGTGGTGGCCAGGAACATGCCACTGCCCTTCAGCCTAGGTGACAGAGTGAGACTGCAACTCAAAAAAAAAAAATTGGATTTAACTAAGGTTGTGGTTTATCCAGGAGAGTCCCACAAGAGACAGACAAGGATATTAAGGGTGTAAGCAAGGGAATGATGATTGTTCATGGTATTTAAACTGGGTAAGGGAATGGGAAGAAATGAAGAGAATGAGAGACACTGGAAAGATTGCAAAATCTCAGTAGGACTGGAGGACTGTTGAAATTGGAATACTAAAAGGAGTAAGCTGGTAAGAAAGAGGATGGTAGTCAGAGGGATGTTTGAAAGTGAGATGTTATTGGTAATAAGACTTAGACTTATGATCAGGGAAGTAAATTATTGGTAATGATAAAAATTACGCTTACGACAGGGGAGTAGATGGCTGAGACAGGGTGAAAGACAAGATCACTGGTGGAGAGAAGATCCAGGAAAGAAAAGGTCAGAGTATCTGAAGGATCTTTAGGGATACTAAAAACATCCAAGAATCGTGATGGAAGTAATGTTCACAGAAAGTGACAGTAAGCTAGTAGCTCAAATTTTTCAAAAGGTGAGAAAGAGTGACCCAGGAATCAGTAGATGACTGAAACAGGGAGAGGTAGAGGATGGCATATTGCGACAAAATGAGATTTAAACTTACATATTTTTAGGGAGGAGGAATGGAGAACAGCAGTGTAGGACAAGAACAGCACTTATCCCACCTTCATAGGCCCTATGGTAAAAAGGTTTTGAGAATAAAAACAGGTGCCAGGCTCGGTGGCTCAGCCTGTAATCCCACGTCTTGGGAGGCTGAGGTGAGTGGATTGCCTGAGCCCGCGAGTTCGAGACCCACCTGGGCAACTTGGTGAGCCCTCATCTCTACAATAGATCAAAAAATTAGCCAGGTGTGGTAGCATGCACCTGTAGTTCCAGCTACTTGGAAGGCTGAGGAGGAAGGATCGCCGGAGCCCAGCAGGTCGAGGCTGTGGTGGCCGGCAGCGGCCACTGCCCTCCAGCCTGAGCAACAGAGTGAGATTCCAACTCAAAAAAAAAAGAAAAGAAAAGAAAAACAGGCACCAGTCACCAGGGTTTTAGGAGAAGTTGTGTCACCTGAGGAGCACCAGATTTTGATTAGTAATAGACGGTGAAGAGAACCTTTACCGAAGAGACTGAAGATATAAAAGAAACCACAGTGGCAGATGGAAGCTTCTGATCTTGGTACATATATATTACGTGCAGGGGGAAAAGTGGTTTTTGCACAAATGCAAGCAAGAGAGGAGAAGAGAGAAGGAAGAAGGGAGGGAGGGAGGGAGAAAGGGAAGATATACAGATGGCCAATGAGCATATGAAAAGATGTTCAATATAATATATCATCAGGGAATTGCAAATTAAGAAAGTGAGATACCACTACATATCTATTAGAATGGTTAAAATCCAAAGTGCTGGCAATACCAAATACTAGCATGCTTCAATGCCCACTCATTGCTAGTGGGAATGTAAAATGGTGTAGCCACTTTGGAAAACAGTTTGGTAATTTCTTAAAAAAAAAAAAATACTCTTAACATATGATCCAGCAGTCATGCTTCTTGCTATTTACCCAAATGATTTGAAAACTTATATCTACCAAAACCTGCACATGAATATTTATAGCAGTTTTATATACAATTGCCACAACTTGGAATAAACCAAGATGTCGTTCAATAGGTAAAGGGATAAGCAAACTGTATACTATGGACTAAACTGTATCACCAAAATTCATATGTTGAAGCCCCGTTCTCCCAACATGACTATATCTGGAGATAGGGTCTTTAGGAGGTAATAAAGGTAGGGCCCTAATCTGACAGGACTATGGCCTTATAAGAAGACGAAGATTCTCTTTCTATGACATGTGAAGGCACAGCAAGAAGGCAGCTATCTATAAGCCAAGAAGAGAACCTGGCATTTTGATCTTGAACTCCAGTCTCCAGAACCATGAGAAAATAAACGTCTGTGGTTTAAAACACCCAGTCTACGATATTTCCTTATGTCTACCTAAGCAGACTGATACACTGTGGAACACCCACACAATGTAATACCATTGAATGCTAAAAAGAAATGGGTTATCAAGCCATGAGGGTATGGAGAAAAGTTAAATGTATATTGCTAAGTGAAAGAAGAAAATTCAAAAATGCTACAAACTGTATGATTCCAACTATATGACATTCTGCAAAAGGTAAAACTAGAAAGACAGTGAAAAGATCAGTGGCAACCTGATCTGAGGCAGGGAGGAGGAGGGAGTAATAAACAGGTGGAGCACAGGAGATTTTTAGAGCAATGAAACTATTCTGTATGATACTGTAATGATGAACACATTTCATTATATACCTGTCAAAACCCATAGTGTGTACAACACAGAGTGAACCTGAATGTAAATTACAGACTTTAGTTAATAATACTGTATTAATACTGGCTCATAAACTGTAACAAATTTACCACGCTAAGGTAAGAAGTTAACAACAGAGGAAACTGAGTGCAGGGAGCTTGGGTTAAAAGGTTAAATGAGGTCCTAAGAGTAGGCCCCTAATTTGAAACTATGTCCTATCTGCTCAAGTATGTTGCAAATCTAAAACTATACTTAAAATGTAAGACTATTAAATACTAGAAATAATTCTATAATATTCAAATTTCAATATCCATAAAGTTTTACTGGAACACAGCCATGCAACTCGTTTCTATTGCCTGTGGCTGCTTTTGTACTACAACAGAAGATTTGAGTAGTTGCAACAGAGACCATGTGATCATAAAGCCTAAAATATTTTCTATCTGGACCTTTACAGAAAACGTTTGCAGACCGCTGCTCTAAATTTCATTACTATGGTGAAGAGAAAAACAAAAGCACATCCTTATAGGCTGTACTGAACTAATCATTCTATTTAAATTATTTAAAGTTGTTAAGAGTCAAAAGAAGTACCTATTACATAATCCATTTTAAAATTTAACTGGATAGTTTCTAATATTAAAAAGAAAATCAAGTAAATCAGTGAAGTACTTGGACACCCAAAACAGCAACTCCCAGAGGGGGGATAAAACAGCAGACAGCAGTGTTTCACTCCGGTGCCTACAAAACTATCCCACTTACTGAACACCTGAGGAATAGGAATTAAAGTGTTCAACTAAGAAAATACTGTTGACAGTTTGAAAAGGGAAGCCTGAAAAACAGTCCAGGGAGGGACAAGGCACCTTATCTGAAAGAGGTAAGTCAGTGAGCGGACTACAAGGAACTGAATACTCTGTTAAAGAACATTAAGACTATGAATCAAGTAATTAGATTAGTCGGGAAAATGTACCCTCGATATCAGAAGACAAAATATAAGAATGCTATCATGAAGTGCCTGACAGTTACATCATGAAAAAATAATAGTTGACTATCTGAGAAAACAAATCCTAACTATCCAATATACTGAAGAAGACTTTTAATAACCAGGGATCTTAGAAAGATTCAAATCTATAAAAATAAGTTAGGAAAGCATTATAAAGACTAGGGGCACAGACTTTGGAGGTGGAAAAACTTGGTTCTGACCCTGCTTCTGCCACTCACTAGCTCTAAGACTTTTGGCACAAATTCTTTCTCAGCCTCAGTTTCCTCATCTGTAAAAGAACAGTACGTCACTGAACTGTTGGAGAATTAAATAAAATTATGCATTAAAGATCTTAGCAGAGTGCCTAAACACTAATAAAGTGTTAAATAAATGGTAACAGTTATTAATATATTTAGCTTAAGAAAATGCACTGGAAATAGAAAGCGTAAAGTTTTTCCAGCAACTCAGAACATCTACTCAAACTCTGAAATAAATATTCAATAGAATATAATTTTAGAGAACAAATGCCCTTGAAAAATTAAATGAGGACTTCGTTCAATAAATGGAGTTGAAATTCCCTTCATGCTACTGAAAATATTGGGCCAAAGGAGAAAGACAAGTATCAGACTGGGTTCCCTCCAAATTCCAAACCTGGTGAATGGTGTAGGCTCACTAGAGGGCCCATTCGGGGACCTATACAATCCCAAATTCATACTGGAACCCAAGAACATTAGTATTATATCTTCCGACCAGGAGGGAAATAAAAGTGTCCTCTAAACACTTACATGACAAAACTTCTCCACTCTCATTTCCACTACATTCCATTCCACTCTTCCTGACCAAGACAAACGAAATATCCGTAACAAGAAAACAAGCTGTATCTGGAAAGCAGTCAGGATTACATCAGTTTACAAATAGTTAGTCTAAGTAATCAGGGACCCGAAGTCAGGTGCTTGAGTGCTTTGCTTCTCTGCCAAGATGGACATCAGCCTTAAACCAATAATGAAAGCTACGAGATGAGGATTTTAAAAATACGTCCACATTCTCTCATACACACCAAATACACACACATACAAACGCACTCCGCTGCGATCACCGCCCACATCCCACACTCAGAAAATAGCTCGCAGCCAGCCTTTCGGTGATCACTGCAATCCTGCCCCCCAAGCGACGTCACGTTTTAGCCCCACAAAAAGACAACCTGGTACTTCCCCAGGGTGAACAATGAAACTCCGTAGCAATTCCTCTTAGACAACATTTTACTCTCGCTGTAGCCACAACCAGATGCCGAACGGTTCTGGTAGACTCTTCTAAGAGCACGGACAGGAGTGACGAGTGGCCTCACTCCCGAGTCAGTGTTTGTCCACACCTGTCACCACGAGTGGGCGGAAGTCGGGAGGAAGAAACTCGTAGACGCGAACCCGAGCCACCCTGTTACATTCTCAGATCCCACTCGCACTCACCCCAGTCTTCATCGGGCCTGTGACAGAGTCTGGGACTAAAAGGGGACTCCATGGCACCGGCAACAACAACCTGCTCCCCCATAACTCTAGCCCCCTGCCCTGGAACTCCGGGACTAATAACTGAGACGGCAGCTGCAAGCGGACAAAATACTCCGCAACGCTGTCGAGACGGTGGCCGAACAGAGACAAACTGCTTCTATTCTGCGAGGTATTTGTACAGCCAGAAGGGTGCCAGCGACCGAGTTAATTTAAGTACATCTCTGAGCACGCGTCTCACGGTTGGAGTTTTCAGCACTGTCTGTCCCGCTGTTTTTGGGGGGAGACACGTAGTCAACCGCTTCGATTAAATAAAACTTGATAACATTAAAAATAAAAAGTAAAACCCCTTTCTGAGCAGAAGGGCTTATTCTCTGATTATCTTCTTAATACCACAGAGTAGATATCTCAGAACAAAATTAGACACTAAGAGTAAATTTGGTTACATCTTTAATAATAATATATATCAATGTAAAAATTTTTCGTATACGCAAGTGTATGAACGAAAAACACAACTTTTTCCCACATTCGTTAGAACTGCTTTACCGACAGAGTATCTGAGGTTAGCGATACTATAAATCATACTTCTAGAAAGTCTACTTTTATTTGAACAAATTTAAATAAAGCAAATATAAAAGATAAACTCCCCACGCCCAAACTTATGTCCCGAAAATGGACACAGTAAAAGTCCGAGCGAGCCCACTCCATGGCCCACTCTGCGATCATCTGTATCTTACGGAATTTTAAGATTCGGGTTGTATCACACATATCCGAACTCCGACTGAAAATATGAACTGAGTTTGATAAGAACGCTACTTAAGAGAATTTGTTTTTCATCCCTGTTAAATTTCAGCGGCCACCATGTACGAGCCTCTCCCATAAGAACACGTGTCCCTCTAGGACCAAGTGGAAGCTTTCCCATGGTTGCTAAACACCACAGAAGGGCCTCCCGGAATCCGCCGCGCTCTAGCCGCCGGGGTGTTGCCGCACGTTGCGTAATGCGAAACCGCTCCGGGACCCCGGCCCAGCCGGGGTGCAAGGAGTCCCCTTGCGTCCAAGGCGCAAGTGTGCATTTAAAGGGAAGTTTGCAGCACTGTTCTTCTCGCGCAACTTCAAATTCAGATACTGACAGAAAAGCCAAAATGAAATCAACGAGCCTTCTATTCCGTAGCCCACCAGACACCTACTTAAGTCTTTTGAGTAAATCGCCAGGACCGATCACCAGGTTTTTTTTTTTAATTCTCAAGATTTTATTTTTTATTTTTAAAAGAGCGGGTCATTATGAAAAACACTTGTGGGCCTATCACAAAGAATTAACAAATATTAACGTTGTCCATTTTTGCCCAAGGTTTTTTTTTTTTTTTTAATAAGAAATTAAACATACAGATAAAGTTGAGCTCCTATTTCTCCTCCTCATTTCCTTCCCTCCACATAGGCTGCTTTTGTCATGAATTTTATGAAATCATTCTGGTCCACTTTTATTTTTTATTTTTACCATGTTTAAAATTGTTATAAATGTGTACATCTAGTGTCATTTGGGGTTTTTAAATTTGCATACATTTATCATACTCTAATGTTCTTCAAATCACTTTTCTCATTCGACATTACTTTTTGAGGATCTTTCCATGTTTTAACTGTTATGTGGTATTTCCTTAAATATATATATTATAATTTATTTTTCCATGTCCCTAATGATTTGGGTTGTTTTAATTGTTCACTGTTACATAAAATATTTTCTTGTATGAGTCTCATGCATGTATGCAAGAATGTCTTTAACTTGTGGGTACTTCTTGCCAAATTATACCAGTTCACACCCTCGTAGAAGTGATGAGTGCTCTTTGCTACACATTCTCACCAACATGAGATATGGTCATACTGTTAGTTTTTTTACCACAGTCAAGGGTGTGACTATAATTTACATTTTTCTGTCAATTAAAGAAATGGCACGTTCTTTTATGTTTATTAAACCTTATTTCCTCTTCTGTGAACTATTCACTCTTACCTTTTATAACGTTTTTATTGAATCCCCTTGTTCTTAGCTCTTAGCTTCAGCAATTTGCTGTTCTTACTTTATCCATCCACTCTCTCCACAACACTAACACTTTTATTTTTCATTTTGCTTTGGCTATTTCCTGAAATATATATTTTATTTTATGGTTAAGTGTCTTTTTTAATTGAACTACTAACAAACTGTCCAGTTACATTTCTCCCAAAAAACCATAAACTGGGTAGTAACAGAGTCTCTAGGCCATATATTCAAAGCTAAGAGGATTAAAAATTAAAAACAAGTACTCAATGCCATTAAGGGAGCCCTGCTACATACAAGCTGACGAATACTAGTAGTACTCCTTGACTCTAGGAAGCTAGAAGACATCCTAAAAATCTCTCAGGTCTTTTATTTCAAGTAGCCTTTTTTCAGTTTCCATCTCATGAATAAAGATATTTTGTTAATTCTACTTCAGAAAAACTTTTTGCAGGTTGTTTTATTTACAATGCCAACTTTTAAAAGGTCACTAAAGTTAACTGGACATTCAGCTAGGCAGTCACTGCTTTACAAAGAAGGAAAGCCCAAATGCCACTTTGTACAAAGAACCCACAGTTCAGTTTTATTTGGAACAAAGAAGAAACTCAGCCATAGGTTTGGAATCTATACTAAAACTACTCATGCAATGAAGACAGTATTCTGCTAATACAACTGATTTATTGCTGCATTTCTCTACTGTTTGTCTAATATTAATAATTATAAACAGAGTGATGCAACTAGTATTTAGAACAATCTTTACAGTGTTCCAGTGTCAGGCACATTTCGCTTCTTTTCACTTTTCACTTTTCCACTGGTTCTCTGCATACCTGGGCTTCCTCCTCTTCAGTAAAGTCATTTTTTATATTGAACATCTTGCAAACTTCCTCAGTTTTTCCCTTGAACATATTGGCAACAGTCTTGCATGTAACATCAAGCACACTTTTGATATCTAAGTTGTTTCCAGCCAGAATAAGTTCAAAAAGTGTTCCTTGACCCACTTCCAGAAATTCTTGGTCCCAAACAGGGGTATCATCTGTTAGCTTTTCTTTGTTCTCATCATCCTCAGGAGGAAGAGGGTCATCCTTGTGATGGGTGCACCAGTGAATGATCTTTTTAAAAATTGCTGCATTTGGGAGAGGAATTAAGTCATCATCTCCTTCATCATCCATTCCCAAATCTTCCAATATGGTCTTGATAATCACAGGTTGTTTGGCAATTTCCACACCTACTTCAAATATCTCTCCATCAGAACTCTGAAGCTTAATTGATGGCATGATGCTGGGTCTCAAGGAGACAGCTAGTGGAGGCTGAAGAGCAGGGCATTGTCAGCACAGCAGGAGGAAGGCGGAGGACAAAACCACTATGCTTCCTGGAATATTTTAAACAAATCCCGGACATAGTATTATTTCACCCAGAAATACTTCAGTGTGTATCTCTAACAGACAAGGTCTTTACTCATTTTTTAGAAACATAATGATAATTCCACATTATCATACCCAACAAAATTAATTTCTTAGTATCACCTGGTACCTGTTTCATGTTCAGATTTCTGTCTTAAAAATGCCCTTCTACAGCCGGTTTGTTAAAATCAGGGTCCAAACAAGATGGTCACATTGCATTTAATTCAAATGACATTTCTGCCTAACCCTCCACCCCCAGCCCCCCACCCCATGCCATCTATTGAAGAATCTAAGTCTTTGGTCCTACAGTTTCCCACTCTGTGATTCTGTAGATTGTATCTCCATAGTGATGTTAATCTGTTCCTTAAACTGCCAGTCACATCCAAAGGCTTCATGGAAGTTTTTGCTTTTGTTTTTGTTTGCCTGTTTTTTGCAAGAATATTTCAATGGTACTTCCTTGCATCAGTCAAGAAGCACATACATATTGTTCCACTTTTAGAGATGTCAAGATTCATCGGTGAGTTCAGATTTTTTTCTAAGTCTTAAACCCCCATTTTATTGCAATGGCTAGGACCTCTAGCATAAAATTGAAAGTGGGGGCAAGAGTAGGTATCTTTTAACTTGTTTTCCAGCTTTCATGTGAATGTTTTAAAAGTCTTAGCATTAAATGAGATTTTTTTCCTACAGATTTTTCATATACACTCTTCCATTCTAGTTACCAGGTTTTTCTTTTTAAATCCCAAGTGCTGGATGTTACTGAATCCTTTTTCTTGAATCTATTCCTCGTTCATTTTCAAGTTAAACCCTTGGAGTAGAATTAAAATTTGAAAGAGAACTTTATGTCTAGAGACAGTGCCACTCTTTGATAGGGAAGTGGACTTTACTCTGACCTCTGGCTCTCTCCACATGGGGTAAGAATCTGTAGTGCCAAGGTGGTGTACCCAACTAGAACACTTGCTCCCTTCTAGACGTGCTCCAAACACCCAAATAGCTTGCTCAGGCCTCTTAAGAGTGAAAGAACCAATGGTGCATACTAGGGGTTTAGACAGAGCTTAAGACATATAGGTAGAACCTATATACGTATATATGCACCAGGCTCTTCATGCTGTAGAAAAAAGTCAAGAGATGGGAGAGAAGGCAGCCTGTAGGTCAGGGCCACCTCTCCCTGCATTGCCACATTTTGTCATGGAACTTCATAAAATCAGAGAATTCTAAATTCAAACCTGCCCTTTCAGGTCGTTATGAGGGTATACTTGTCAAGACATTAGAATAAAACATTATATTTAAAAGTTAGGAAGCTTAATTTGTAACTTTCCAATGTTAAGACATATAGTATTTGGGCCTCAATTTGTATTGTTGGAACTCAGCAAATGGTGAGGAGCCCGACTAGTAAATTTACAAGTTAAAACTGCATTCCATCAGTACTATTAGAATGGTACAGTCTGATCAACATTTTCAGCATATCGTTAAGGCATATATCACCCTAAAGAGTGGACTCAAACGTTAGAATATAGAGGTTAAAAGCTCAGATTTTGGAGTAAGCCAGTTTTCATTCTAATCTAGGTTTAACCGTTTGCTAGCAATGTAACTTTGAGGAAGTGACTTAATCTTTCTAAGCAGCCGGGCTCGGTGGCTCAGCCTGTAATCCCGCGCCTTTGGGAGGCTGAGGTGAGTGGATTGCCTGAGCCCGCGGGTTTGAGACCCGCCTAGGCAAGCAAGACCTCGTCTCTACAATAAATCAAAAAATTAGCCGGGAGTGGTAGCGCGCGCCTGTAGTTCCAGCTACTTGGAAGGCTGAGGCAGAAGGATCGCCGGAGCCCAGCAGGTCGAGGCTGAGGTGGCCGGGAGCGGCCACTGCACTCCAGTCTGGGCAACATAGGGATACTCCAACACAAAAAAAAAAAAAAAAAAAAAAATCTTTCTAAGCTTCAGTTTCACTTGTAAAATGAGAATAGGCCTATATTTTTAAAATAGGATTGATGTGAGATTTAAATTTGGTAACACACACTAAGTACTTTCTTAGC
>CAUYQG010290781.1:0-10736 GCA_963574415.1 Tarsius wallacei
CACGGGCTCTGTAACCTTGACCTGCTGGGCTTAGGCAATCCTTCTGTCTCAGCCTTCCAAGTAGCTGGAACTGCAGACGCATGCCACCACACCTGTCTAATTTTTGTGATTTATTGTAGAGACAAGGTCTCACCAAGTTGCGCAGGCTGGTCTCGAACCTCCCAAAGTGTTGGGATTACAGGCTGAGCCACCGTACCCAGCCCCTTACTACATTTTAAAGACTATAAAGTTAAAACTGTATTTCTCTTCTTTTAGCTAGGGTTCTTCATATAATCAAAATATCTCCAACAGTTATCTCCCCTCTCCAGTGTCTGAAGTGAGCAAAATGAGATAATAGCCACACTTAGGAAGATCAGATCATTTAGGCTAGCTTTGGTAGTTGCCATCCTGGGGCTGGATAGCAGCTTGGTTCCCTGGCCTTTTTGGAAGTTCTGTATGCCACCTAATGGTAAATCCCTTTCTGTTGTCTGTAAGTAAGAACCCTGACCAATAGAGGTATAAGGCATATTTTAGATGCCTTGGGGATATTGGTCTTCCTGGAGTTTGTGTCAGAATCGGGCAAGTGTCTTAGTCTATTTGTGTTGCTATACAGGAATATCTGAGGCTGGGTAATTTACAAAGAAAAGAGGTTTATTTGGCTCACAGTCTGAAGGCTATACAAGAACCATAGCATCAGCCTCTGTATCTGGTGAGGGCCTCAGGCTGCTTCTACTCATGACAGACGGTGAAGGGGAGCCAGCATGTGGAGATCACATGGCAAGAGAAAGAGCAAGGGTGGGGGGTGGTACCATGCTCCTTTTTAACAACCAGCTTTTGTGGGAACAAATAGAGTGAGAAATCATTCATTACTGCAAGAATGGCGCCAAGCCATTTATGAGGTGTCTGCCTCACGTCCAAACACCTCCTGTTAGCCCTCCTCTAACACTGAGGATCAAATTTCAACATCAGTTTGGGAGGATACAACGTCTACTTTGTAGCAGCAAAGTGGATTAGATTAGAGAAGGAAAGGATTTAAAATTTACACTAGTCCTAATTGAATAGATAGATGATAAAGTATAGTAAAATGTTATTGGTAGAATCTAGGTGTTAGGTATATGGGTGATCAATGGAAAATTATATTTTTCAATACGTTTGAAATGTTTCATAATAAAATATTCAGAAAATAAAAGCTCATAGGAAAGGACTTTACCTGCCCCAAGTAAATTTGAATTTCCCTGAATGAGTTCTAATTGTTATTGCTAGGTTATTGCTTTTAGATTTTAGAGAATTTTGGAGAATGGAAGGACTGTTAGAAGACTAGAGATGGCTAAATGCAGCTCTGATTTCATAAAGGGAGGAAGTTGGAAACTGAAAAATACTTATCAGTGACATTTGTTTTAGGCAAGATTCTAGAATGATTCATAGTTGGTACAAATTTCACAGACCTCAGATTAATAACCTCAGGTGTGCCAAAAAAGTGTTTAAATTAGCTCTTTTCAAAGTAATTATGTGTAGATCCTAATTTATATAAATATATACCAATTAAAAATGTTAAATGAGTCATAGACAATCCAAAGGTAACATGTTCTTCATCCAACTAGTTTTAAAAGGATGGGGCAAAGTGTAATCAAGGAAAGGCTTACTTTTTCAGTTTATATGATTTTCATGTTGTAATGTTAAGCTTAACCAAACTCTCTCCCACCTTTCTGTATAAATCAATGTAAAGAAATGATTACTGAGTTAACTTTTGGATCTGTTGTTGTTTAGGAAGAAGCAGAAGAGAAATTGAGAAAGCAGAGGGAGATGAAGCAAGATTTTGAAGAACAAATGGCCTTGAAGGAATTAGTGCTACAGGCTGCAAAAGAGGAAGAGGAGATCTTTAGAAAAGCGATGCTTGCTAAACTTGCTGAGGATGATCGAATAGAATTAATGAATGCTCAGAAACAAAGAATGAAGCAACTGGAACATAGGAGGGCTGTGGAAAAACTTATTGAAGAGCGTCACAACCAGTTCCTTGCAGACAAAGTAAGAAAAGTTTTTTTGTTTTTTGTTTTTGTCATTATAATTAAACAGTAATCAGCTCATCTATCATCCACTAAGCCCCCCCCCCCTTTTTTAAGAGAGTCTCAATCTGTCATTAGGCTCACTCATAGCTCACTGCCACTTTGAACTGCTGGGCTCAAAAGATCCTCCCACCTTAGCCTTCTGAGTAGCTGGGACCACAGGTGTGTGCCTCCACACCCAGCTAATTAAGAAAATTTTTTTGTAGAGATGGGGGTCTCACTATGTTGCCTAGTCTGGTCTTGAACTCCTGGACTCAAGTAGTCCTTCCGTTTTGGCCTCCCAAAGTGCTGCAATTACAGACGAGGGCTACCATGCCCAGTCAAGGACCTTCTATATGTCAGACAATGTTAGATATCTGTTTACTAATATATGATATATAAATTTTCTGACCAATCATTTATATGTCTAGAAAATATTTATCAATGCTTTCTATGTGCTAAACACTGGTATTAAGAACATAAATGTAACTATGACTAAATTCATGTCATCTATGAAAGTACGGTCCTGGTTTAGAAAAATATATAAAAATTAATTATAAACATGTCATGTATGTAATAGTTATACATGTATGGACGTTTTGATATGGCAGAGAGGAGAGACAGATCATAAGTGCCCTGCAAACTATTTCAGAAGGTGGGCTTTTTCCAAGGAAAACCACTGAAGAATTATGAAAGCTACATATTAATATTTGCATTTTGAAACATGATTCAAGTAACAGCATCGAGGGTAGATGTAAGAGTGAGCTTGGAGACAGGGAGACCAATAAGGAAGTTATAATAATCTCAGTGATAAGTGGTGAAGCCTATCCAAATGGAGAATGGATTCATCTGAGAGGTGTTAAGGATATAGGACTGACGGGGCTTGGTGACCAATGAGGTGAAAGAAGACTTAAGGCTACTACTAAAACATAATACTGTCACTTCCATATTCAATGAATGAATGAATGACGTCCTATACAAAGAATACATAAAAAAGACAAATGGATTTTGAGGGGGTAAATAATTCTATTTTGTCCACATTGATTTTATAATCATAAAATCTCTCTCACTATATTTTTGTGGTTTAAGAACCAAATGAGCTCCCACCCTTCCCCTCGCCCTCCTCCTCTCTTTTTTCCTCTCCTTCTCCCCATCCCTCCTCCTCTCCCCTTTTCCTCTCCCTCCTCCTCTCTCTCCCTCTACTTCTGTCTCCCCCCTAAAAAAGAACCAAATGAGATTATAAGAAAGTGCTTTGAAAAGCAATAGAAGAAAGAGAAGAAACATTTTTAAAGGAAACTTGCATGACTTTTTTTTTTTAACCATACAGGGTAGGAGTTAAAATAATTCAAAGGTTTCAAACTCATGGAATACAAGTGTTGTATTTTGAGTTGGCACTTGTCTGTTCTTGGAAGCTAAGTAGGGTTAGGCCTGGTTAGCACTTGGATGGGAGAAAGTTCCTGGAAAAGTTCGAAAGACAACTATAAATGGAAATCAGACTATAAATGGAAACCACCTAATACTTGTACAAATAATTTGTCTTAATTTTTAAAAATTTATGGATGTTCCCAATATGAAGCTGTGGCTTAGCTTTAAGTCTAAGATTGGACAACCTTTTTTTCTTTTAACCCAAAGACAAGGACAGATCTTCATGATGGTACTCTTAATTCACTCCATGACACAATCCTGTAGGGTCTAACCCTGATTTTTAGATTCAGAGATATTCCTAAATAGGTAACTATAATTTTGTCTACCTCTAAAAAACAAAATCATATGGGTAGTCAGACAAAATCTGAAACTACTCAGAAGACAGTTTCCTACCACCATACCTATTCAGAAATTGTCCCAAGTAGATAAATTGGTTTCATACCTATCTAAACTATTTACTATTAAATTGAATGTGGCCGGTCAGACCCTAAGAAGGGAAATCTTGTATTATGCCCAAAGTAGACTCTACATCATTGGACAAAAATCTGACAAATGTGCTGTTTTCCCTGCAATGTTACAAAACTTTCTTGTACTGCCCCTTTATAAGGAATGAATCAATTAAGATTAGGATTGACTGCAATTACAGAGTCTCAGAGTGGCTTAGTAGGTAGTTTTCTGTTACATAAAAGTCAAGAGATAGACAGTTCAGGGCTAGAATGGAGGGTCTGTCCCATAGTATTCAGGAGTTCAGGCTCCTGCCAGCTTTTCACGATAGCATCTGGAAGGTGCTAGCTCTCATCATCATGGCCTAAGTTGGATCTTCAGCCTTTGTATCCATGTTTCAAGCAACAGAGAGAAGTGAAGATGGGATAAAGGGTGTGTGTACACAGAAAGATTCCTGGAAGCTGCCATATGACATTTTGCTTATATCCCATGGGCCAAAACCTAGGCCTCTTGTGACTTTACCTGACTGTAAAAGAACTTTAGAAATGTAGTCTCAAAAAAAAAAATTTAAAAATTCAGGTATAATGATGACATGGCAGATTCTATAGCCTATCTCATCTTAGAGATAAAATAATTAAGAGCAACTCAAGCTTTTGATTCAGTAGCAAGCACCATCAATGAGTGAGAGTTTTTTATCCATTAGCTATTAATGCTGTTTCTTATTCTATAACAAAAAATACATCTAATATATAGTAGACAAAAATATTCTCATGAGCTCATGAGCAGCAGTTCCAGTTTTCAGTGGCATTGGATATATATGGCTGTGTTCTTGTATCCTTTTTTATTTTTATCCAATAACTTTGGAAAGTCATTAGCTTTGTAAAGAAACTTGCCTCTCATTGTAGCAAAGAACACCAACATCCTCCTTTATGGTTTACTTATCTTTGACAAGGAGAGGACTGAAGAAGAAATAATGATACAAGTAAACTAATTCCTTTAAGGAACTTATTGTCACTATTACTTTAACTTCAGTAACACTTGGGAGGAATTTATCACAATGGTCTGCCCTATACAATAGGTCTATTGGATACAATTCCATGAAAGTTATCTGAAGCCCTAGAACTTTAAGCCAAGTCATCTCTTCTATATTGTATAGCACAAAATTTTGATGGATTATCTAACAGTATTCTTTCTTTGGAAATAAGTTTATTAGCTAGAATTCTTGCTGTTACTCTTATGCTTCATATAGCCTTTCATATGTATGAAAATATCCTGTAGATATCCCTATTCTGTTTTACTCACTAATTAATTTTTGTCTTACACTGTAAACTCTTCAGCATCTGACAGACAGTAAGGTAAGCATTCAATAAGTATTTATTGAACTTATTAGGCAGTCACTCCTTTGAATATATTTTTCCTTGGTAATGGAGACACCTTCCTACTTACTACCTTCCTAAAATCCCAAACTATTCTTGTATTATAAAGGAATAACAATGGTAATATACAGATATAGATATGCATATATAATACATATACATAAAAGCTATACAGTGTCTTTTAGTTCATCAATTGATTGCATGAATTGTTTTATTTGAAACTTTGAAGATCATTGTATTTTGTGATAATAAAATTTTATTTACCTTCCCAGCAACGTGAACTAGAAGAATGGCAATTGCAACAAAGAAGGCAAGGATGTATTAATACTATTATTGAAGAAGAAAGGCTAAAACTTCTCAAAGAGCATGCTACAAAATTACTAGGATATCTCCCTAAAGTAAGTAAGATATATCTCAAAGTATAATCATTATGCTCTCTAATAGTGAAGAAAGCATGGTATTTGGGTTTCACAGGACCTAGGATTCACTCAGTTCTTGCTCTGTTATGAAGCAGCAGTGGGATCTTGGCCAGATATTGAACCTCGCTGGGCCCATTTAAATATCTCTAAAATGAGAGAGTTGGTCTTGGCCCATTATTAGAGGTATAAGCTGGATTTACTGAATTTATATTTTAGAGGTTCTTTTCTCCCCTTCTCGTGTAGGAAGTCTAAACTATACTAGAACAACTATAATACTTTATATACCAAAGATGAGACTATATATGAAAACGCTGTAATTGGTAACACCAATAACAGGTGCAATGTTTGAACTGAGTCTGAGACAAATGTGCTCTATGGTAGGAGACTATTATAAGTAGGTACTGATAAGTTTGGCTTTTAAATTTCCAGAAGATAGTGAATTTTAATGTGTATGACACATTGTGACTATAAATAAAATAACTGAGTTTCATAGGCTCCATAAAAACATCTAGACTCAAATAAGATAACCATCCTTCAAAGACAAATATAGAAATCATGCCATATTTGATATTTTATTAATTAGGTAGAATTGAATGCATATTTTGTGTTCAAGCTGGTGCTAAGGATGAAAGGACAATAAATATATGTGTAATTATTGCCTGACAACAGGACCTTATAGTCTAATTGGCTAGACAGGGTTAATAAATACTAAATGATGTATTAATGACAAAATCTGAAGATAACTGATAAACTTCATAAAATAGATTATAAATTCTAAGCAAGTCTTTGAGATTTTCCATTTATGTAGGGGAAATAATTGTGGAGGCAGGAGAACTTAATAAACCTGACATCCAAAAATGACCTTTATTCTTTAGGTCCTAATGGCCCCAAATGGCTTAAATGCTTTAGATTGCAAGATAAGTAAATATCTAATTTTGTTTTAAAGAGCCTTTTGCAATATACTATAAGGGAAAAGAAAAATTAATAGAACAGTGAAGAATTTCAAAGGGCTTGCTTAAATAGCTTAACTCCCAACTTGGATTCTTTTCTGAGAGATTGAATGTTTACTGAATAGCCATAGAACTGAGGCATGAAGAACCAATCCTATGTATGAATCTAACAAAACAGTCTCCTCACCCCTTGCCTCCTTCATATCATATTATATGCTGTTTTAAGACAAGGATAGGATATGGGATAGATTACTTCCTATCCAGGCAATCTAAACAATAGTACTTGTAGTATAAAGTAGAGGAGCCCAGATTCTTATGACAAGTTCCTACACTGAAGCTGATAAATCAGAAAATTGGGTCAGTATACATATCAAATCATAATTTTTGTAAAATATTGATTTTTAATTTAAATATTTCAGACATCTACTGAATAGGTTTCATTTATCTTGGAACTTACTAACCTCATGTCTATGTCAGTCTTAAATGCACTTAGTGAAATATTCTGGAATTCAAAAGTAACCCACAAAATGTTTTTCTTACAGGGAGTATTTAAAAAAGAGGATGAAATTGACCTGCTTGGTGAAGAGTTTAGGAAAGCATATCAGAAACGGAGTGAAATTTGTGAAGAGAAGTAGTATCAAGATTGGGTAAAACCTGGATTCTTTTGTTTGTTACCACTAGATGTCAGCATAACTTTTGTTTTACAGTTCAAGGACAGCAGGAATCCATTGTCTATTTGGATTTTCTAAAACATCACTGAATTTCATAATTTGTAAACAATTATCAGATAGAATTTAAAACGTTAATGAATATTTAACTGCAAAATTTAGTCAAACTTATTTTTGTACTAATAATTTAAAAATGTGAATTCTACACCACAACACTACATATATATATATATATGTATATACATATATACACACACACACATATATATGTGCAGTTTTCTCCATACCACTCCTACAGTTCAGTGCTTTTTCTGTATCTCTATTCTCAAGACAGTATATTCTCCTTGACTAATACAGAACTCTAGCCCAATGTGAACTGCCTTCCGTCTATGGTTAAGGAACTTGACTTCTTTGATTTGGCCCGGGAAATAAATACTTAGAATTTGGTTTTAAAGCATTCTTTTTTGTCTTCTGTAAGAGAGGAAAAATGAAACAGAGTGAAGGATTTCAAAGTGCTTTATTACCTAATATGCCTAATTGTCACATTAACTAAGAACTTAAAAATAGAATTTTTCAGACTGGGCACAAGGGCTCATGCCTATAATCTCAGTGCCTTGGGAGGCCGAGGTGGGAGGACTTCTTGAGCCAGGAGTTCATGACCAATCTAGGCAACATAGTGAGACCTCGTCTCTCAAATAGCCTGGCATGGTAGCATACGCCTATAGTCCTGGCTACTCGGGAAACTGACACAGGTCACCTGAGCCCAGGAAGTCAAGGCTATGATGAGCCGTGGTCATGCCACTGCACTCTAAGCCTGGAAGACAGAGTCCTCCAGTCCTCAATTTAAAAAAAAATCATTTCTCAAAGGTAAACTATCATTTATGAACTAGAGTTGACTCTCTAGAATATAAAATATTTTCAAGTGTAGTTGTAAAAACTCAAAAGAGCTAGTGGGTCATAAGAAAAACAGCAGAATCAAAACTTAAATTCTTGTTGCTTTATTTTACAAAGTTTTTCCTTTTTTAAATAATTACATGTGAGAATAATACATTAGTTTTGTTTCCTCCAAATCTAAACAGGAAATTATTTGAAATTATATGAATTTCATAATCAAATATCTTAATTACTTATGAAGAGTAAAAATAGTTCAAACCATTACAAGTTAAATAAAATGGATGTCCATCATGTCCTGTCATAGAGACTAACTGAAGTAGGTCACTTATGAATTTCCCCATTCAAGTGCCTTCATAAATTCCTCCTCAGTGAAACACAGCATCTTGGAAGCTTCAATATGGATCTGTTTAAAAAAAAAAAAAAAAAAATCAGTATTGTCTGATTTAGTAATGAAGAGAAGACCACAGAACAAAAGGAAATTTGTAAAAAATGTGTGGATAATATGCTAGAATATAAGTTCTGTTATAGGAATGTGTACCCGTAATTTCAATAAGCATATCTGAAATGGTAATTACACTCAAGGATCAACCAATAAAAGCCTTTTTTGTCCAACAGTGATGCTGAACCAACTTACTGTTAAGGGAATAATTCAATAATATTGTAATACCTGGCCTTTGCAAAAAGGGAAAGTGGCAGAACTATGAATTCATATCTTCTCACCACCAGGTATCCCATGTTTAAGAGAAAGGAACAATAGTTGTTTGGAATCAATGTTCACTCTGAAGCTTGAAGAAGAAAACAATACCCTAAATTTTTTAATATGGTTCTTTCTGTAGTTGGGAAGTACCCATACTGTATTTCCCAGTCCCATTTTCTATACTATTAATTTACTTATATGAAAATATCCACTTGCTTAGATGACACATTATATAAAACACATCATACATATGAAATCTAACATAGAAGAGTCAGATGTCAAAATAAATACTTATTTTCGTAAGAAGTGTCCAAATAATACCTGATGTAACATTTTAAATGTGAGATATTAAATATATAATGTTAAAATTATAAATGTATACTGTTAGACTCACCTTCTGCCTTTTTAAAACATCGATTAATTTTAATTGCTTCTTGAACCCTATCATTAATTCTCCTTTTTGTTTTTCTAGCTTCTTGTTTTCTGATTTTAACACTTCAATTTTTTTTTGTTCTTCACTTGCTATATCCTATGAAAGGAAAAATATTCCATATATTCTTTGTTAATGAAAACAATGATAGACTATCATCACATAGTAATAAACAGTACTATTTTTGGCACAGTGGCTCACGCCTGTAATCCCAACATTTTGGGAGGCCAGGGTTGAGGAACCGCTTGAGTCCAGGAGTTCAAGACCAACCTGGGCAACATAGTGAGACCTTGTCTCTACAAAATATCAAAAAATTGGGCATGGTCGTGTGTGCCTGTAATCCCAGCTTCTCAGGAGGCTGAGGCACAAGGATCACCTGAGCCCAAGAGGTCAAGGCTGCAGTGAGCTGTGATTGTGCCACTGCACTCCAGCCTGGGTAACAGAGTGAGACTCTGACTCAAAAAAAAAAAAAAAAAGATAAAAAATAATACTGGCTGGGCTCAGTGACTCAGCCTGTAGTCCCAGCACTTTGGGAAGCCAAGGCGAGAGGATTGCCTGAGCCCCTGGATTCTAGACCAGCCCAGGCAACTTGGCGAGACCTTGTCTCTACAATAAATCAAAAACTAGCCAGCGTGGAGGCGCGTGCATGTAGTTCTGGCTACTTGGAAGGCTGAGGCAGAAGGACTGCCTGAACCCAGCAGGTTGATGCTGGTGTGGCCGTGAGCATGCCACTGCACTCCAGCCTGGGTGACGAAGTGAGACTCTGACTCAAAAATAATAATAATATTTTTTAAACTTAAATATAAATTTTTTTGTAGATAAAAATTGCTTTACTAAATAACAAATTTGATAGCTTTTAATCATGCTCAGGTTTTTCCCATTAAAAAAAAATAACTCAGTTATAATTCCAGTAATGCCAGAGTAGCTTGTATTGAAGCAACTCTCCTGACAGGAACAAATCTAAAGTCTGGACACAATTTAGAAAATACAGTTGAGCCGGGTTCAGTGGCTCAGCCTGTAATCCCTTGCTTGGAGAGGCTGAGGTGAGTGGATTGCCTGAGCCCGCGGGTTCGAGACCCGCCTGGGCAACTTGGTGAGACCTCATTTCTACGATAAATCAAAAAAAATTAGCCAGGCGTGGAAGCGCGCGCCTATAGGTCCAGCTACTTGGAAGGCTGAGGCGGAAGGATCGCCTGAGCCCAGCAGGTTGAGGCTGCGGGGGCCGGGAGCGGCCACTGCACTCCAGTCTGGGCGACAGAGTGAGACTCCAACTCAAAAAAAAAAAAAAAAGAAAATACAGTTGAAGGCATAGATGAGTAATCAATAGTAAGTAGAAACTGGAAATTATATGATCCTTGAAAGAACAGAGGCACACTGGTTGAGATCCACATTCAGTTGCTTCTCCTGAAAGC
>CAUYQG010290788.1:0-19244 GCA_963574415.1 Tarsius wallacei
AGCAGCAGCAGCAGCAGCAGGAGCCTTCCGCAGCAGCAGACACTCCTACAGCGATCTTGCTGGTCATGCTTCAATCTCAGGGTGGTAGGGCCTTGCAGTCACCCTCAGAGCAGGAAGCCGGGTGCATGCACCTGAGTAGCCCCTCAGATGGACTTGCACAATCCCACCAGCATCCACCCACTCACTCAGAGTCTTTATTAGTACTTGCCTCCACAGTGACTCTTACAGACTGACCAGTCGGTCGCCATCTTTTCAAGGGCCTGATATTGAATTTACCTTCTTACTCAAAGCAACCAAAAATGAACATATATTATGTAATGTTTTTCAAGACACTAGATACCAAGCAATGAAGAACAGTGACCCTCAAGAGATGGAGAATTAATGAGGAAAATATCCAGTGTTTTTTCATTTCACTTCTGAGGTCTTTCCTCAGATCATATTTTTTCTCCTAAAAAAAAAATTGGGGTTAGAGTTTTTGTTATGTTTCCCTTTCTTGACTCTATTTTATATTACTTTAGCTTCTTTGAGTTGCATTTTGACACATAAATCTAATAATCATTTCCCAGCTGGTTAACTCATGTTAGTGTTTTAAGTTCCATGTTAGTGTTTTAAGTTCCTCTTCTATGAGAAGAAAAAATAGCACATCAAATTAGAGTAGTTAACTTTTATTTACAGAGATTTCTCTCAATGTCATTTGGGACATATTGGCATGTGGCAATTGATTAACATCTAGCAATCATTAATACATTAGTCATTTGTGTAATACTTACTATAAAACTTTCAAATTGTTCATTAATTTCACAGATTTTACTGCAATAATGAAGAAACACTTGAACATAAAAGTAGTGGTTGTTGAACTTAAAAATTATAGAAAAACTAAGGCATTAACTGGTAGCTGCATTTAATCTTTAATTCATAGTCCCCCCAAAAGAAGCAAAATTTCTAGTTAGAAGAATTAAAAACATATATCCAGAGCTTGAGGCTACATAAGCACACACACACATATATAAATGGAGACATTATTTATATACTGCATATACATATATATGTAAATGCCTATAATATTTTTCTTTGGGCAAGCCTATAACTAAAATGTATAAAGTACTTAACTAATAAGTATACTAAAAAGAGTAAAAAAAAAACAAAAAAGAACTGAGACTAATATTGATGTTTGGAGTCCTTAAATGTATGTTGATTACTTCATGACCCCCCACAAATAAAACTGAAAAGACAACATTATACATTCAAACGTAAACAAAAATCTTCCAAAATTTCTGTGATCTCTTCATGAAATTTCAAATAAAAATCTTTTTCGTATAATAAGAGATTAATAAAAGCCAAAAGGAAAATAGTAAATTTTTTTGACTAAAATATACTCTTTTATTACTCTCAATCATCCTTATCTATAATTGAAATCTCTTCCTTTTAAATACTGTTCTTTCATGTCAAGAATTAAAATATAGTTGAATGTGGTGACTCACGCCTGTAATCCCAGCACTTTGGGAGGCCGAGGCAAGAGGGTTACCTGAGTCCAAAAGTTCGAGACCAGCCTGGACAACTTGGTGAGACCTTGTCTCTATGATAAATCAAAAAATTACCTGCGCATGGTGGCACTTTTATGCTTGTAGTCCCAACTGTTTGGAACGCTGAGGCAGAAGGATATCTGAGCCCACCAAGTTAGAGGTTGCAGTGGCTGTGAGTGTGCCACTGCACTTCAGCCTGTGTGACAGAATGAGACTCTAACAACAACAAAATTTAAATTAAAATATAAAACAATATCAGAACAAGTAAATAAACCAGATTCTTGCCATATTTGAATCTTGAGTAATACATCATAGTTTTGGACAATGGTAAATCAAATTGAGTTATACTGAAGTGTGTTTGGTGGACTATAATGCACTCACTTTCTATAAAGTATAGAATTGCTAAACAAATTAATCAAGACTCTCCTTTTCTCAACTGTCACATGATAAAGACATTTTTAGCTCTAAAACTTTAAGCCCTCTTAAGAAAATTATTAGGTTTTTTTGTATGTTTTTGTTTTTTTTGAGTCAAAGTCTCCCTCTTTTGCCCAGACTGGACTGCAGTGGCATGCTCACAGCCACCTGCTGGGCTTAGAGAAATCCTTTCACTTCAACCTTCCAAGTAGCTGGAACTACAGACCCAAGCCACCACACCGAATTAATTTTTTGATTGTAGAGACAAGGTCTTGTCAACTTGTCCAGGCTGGTCTGGAACCCCTGGGGTCAGGAAATCCTCTGGCCTCTGCCTCCCAAAGTGCTTGGATTACAGACATGAATCACGACGTTTGGCTCAAGAAAATTAAATTTTATATACTTAAAAATGCTTAGCATTTAAAACAAGGTAAATACAACTATTTACAAATGTATTTTATCTGTTGTTTTTTTAAAAAATCCATTGAGATTTATACCTAAAAGCATGCTAACAATTGATGTATCTGAATGAGTTTAAAAGCAATAAAAAAGCATTTATATTAAAGTATTCTCTAACTCATACTTTTTGCTTTATTAAAAACAAAACAAAAATACCTTTATTCTCAAAATAACAATTTTTGTCCTGTGGTGTTTTAATCGTGGAATAAATATTAAGTATTTAATATATTGTTCACATTAAAAGTATAGTCTTTCTTCAGATATGATAAGCTTCAGAGTTTTTCAGAAACTTTGTTTCTGCTTTAAGAAAATTTTTTTTTCCAAATTTGGGTCTCCACATGGCTGTACTCTTCCTGTCAAGAATAAGACTATAGCCAGAGGGAATAAAGTTTTGGGATATGATTTTGAAAAATGAGTCCCAAATTTTGACATTACCAACTTTAGAAAAAGAATAACTGTAATTTTAAAGGCAGAAGATAGACGTTGATAATGCGGTTATAAAATTGTGTTTGTCCTCTCTATAAGGAAATATTTTCCAAAGAGTATATTTACAAAAACTTATTGCCAAAACAACATATTTGATATCTATTATTTCTGTTAACTTTAAATAATTATTTTTATAATAATTTATGTGTATGTGATATGACATTTCTTATGAAAACAGTGTAATTATTCTTTATGCACACTTATTTTGATTGATTGTTTTAACTACTATAGAATATTTTAATCATCATTTCATAGGCACTGTTATCATAATTATTTGTTTTAAATGTACTTGTTTCCTATTTTCATGCCATTTATAATTATATAGGTTGTTTGAACCCTAGAAAAATAAAACCTGTAAGTAGTATTAAACTCCATAAACTCTCCGTGCCATACTCATTCTTATGATAGGTCCTAAAGTTTCTCTCTATTTTGATACAGTTAGAATTGGACAATGTTGAAGCTCTTGCAAATATCCAACTTTACTGTAATTCTTTATTCCTCTCAAAAATTTTAAGGCACACTATTCCCACTGTGGCCCTCATGCTTCTCAGTCACTGCAAAGGTCAGACCGTGTAATTTACAATGAGCACACATACTTAATATATCTCTGGGAAGCCCTGAGATTAATACTGCTTAAACATTTAAACAGAGAGCTCTGCACAGAGTTAATGCTGAATGAAAGAATGAATGAATAATTGAATGAAAATATTAATGAGAGATATACTAGTTCATTTTAGGAATGACATTCAGAATGCTCAGTAGCCTTATAAATGCAAAAAAAAAAAAAACTGGTTTCTATTCAATAATGGATGTCTATTCTAAAGTAGAAATTCAAATTTTTCTACACTCTTATTTCAAATTTACTCTTTATAAGCATAATAGGTATTAATATTTCCCTGCTCTGTTTTATTCAATAAAGTAAAGATCCTTAGTATGCATGAATGGTAAAACAATTGACTTGAAATCATGCAGAAGGTACAGGTTACAGACTGAGAGAAAGTCTGGAAATGTGAAGCATTCAAGATATTTCCCCTAACTGTCCCAACATACCTTCCTAAGTATTTTTAAAAATTACTTCCCATACTATTCTTCAGTCAAAGTCAACCACTTTCCTTTTCTGGATTTTTCTATGCCTATGCTTTGAACATTCTCTTTCTTACATTACTTTCTAAACTTTATTGCTTCATCTCTTAAAAAAAAAAAGGATAGTATTATCTTACTCAATAAATTATTTTGAGAATTAAATGACATAACATCTGTAAAACACTATGTAGATGGGTAGAGACTCAGGAAATTCTCCATAATGGGTAGAATATTGGCTGCTAAAATAAGTATTGTTTTCGTGGTCTTCATTACTATTAAAGGATTCATAAAACCATCTTAAATCCCAGTCTGAAGCAAATCTTTTCTTCTGTAATCCCTTTGCAACCTCAAATGTGAGTGAAGGTATTTTGTTCCATATTTGACTACTTGTATGCATCATATGTTTCTGTCTAGAGTATAAGTACATTGAGAAAAGGAGCTATGTTTAATTATACTATTCTTGATTAATTTTCCATAAACTCGACCATAGAAATTTAGGCATCTTAGGGAGTCAGACGTTATTATTGAAGCACATCTACACTGCTTAAAAACAAAAAGTCCACTGATGCCTAAGTGTTGTGCAAAGTCTTCTACCTCTAGCTATAAATTTGATCAATGCTCACGACGCTTCCAAAGAGGCAGTGTTGCTAACTATAGCTGCCAAGTCAAGTCTGAAAATAAAAACAGGACAAGGTCTGAGACCTATGCTTTTCAAAAACAATACTGATTTATTTTTAGACGTATGAGGAAAAGAAGAAGGATATTCTCAAAGGGAGAACAATGTAGATAAATATTATAGAAGATTAAATCCATGCTCAACTTTAAGAAAAAGTTTGAACTGAAAATATACACTTTATTAAAGGCATGTATTCATTATTTTTCCTAACTTCAATCAGTGGGAATTTTCATGGTACTGTTTCCACATCAAATGCTTCTTATAGTCCTAGGAATTGAACTAGAACTTAATGTTGAAAGATAAACTTACATACAAAATTCATTAACAAATGAATCATGGTTTGTTTCACCCATTTTTACTAAAGTCCATTGTTTCTTTCCTACATTTTGTAAAGAATAAGAACACATAGCAACCATATACCCATTCAAAAATCATTATTGAGTACTGGAATACCACGCCTTAAAGAAGGTTGTACTCTATTAACTATGAATAAATTTGTATTTATAGATCTCAGAAAAAAAAAATCAGTGTTTGACACGTAAAATTTTTAGAAAGAGTACAGCTCACTACATTAATTCTAAAACTGAAAAATTAACATAAAAATCACCAGAATGAAATTTAAATAATATTGCCAAGGACCTTTTTGCAGCTTATTTTATTATTATTATTTTATTACTGTTATTATTATTTTGCCTATGTTGCTTTTGGAGAAAACATTGGTAGTAACCCCAAGATCACATATAGGACTCCAGCCTTCTGCACTATCTTTCTTTTAACCAAATTGTCATAATAGTGTAGATATTATAAACCATTACATGAAAAAATTATGAGATGCAATTAAATTCTGCAATGGGAATGGTGAGATTTCAACTTTAGACTGAGCAAGTAGTATTTGTTTTAGAAAAAGTTCTAAGAATTGCATTGCAAGTTTTAAAAATAGCAAGGTATTTTAAATATGTGCCTTCTGAGGACTAAGCATAGATTGTGCATGTTCTTTGTGCTGTTGGTGAGGCATAGATTTTTCTTCAAGTTAATTCTTAACTAATCAATTTATTTTCCTTCATATTTTTCTCCTGAGTTGAAAATAAAATGTTATTCCCTGTAATTTTCCAGAGAAAGTTCTATTACAAAATTTATAATTGATGAATTACACAATTTTGTATGTGCCTCAGAAATCATCAAATAAACTTACAGCCAAATAATATTTGATGAGCACAAAAACAATACACAATAAGGAAAGGATACTCTCTTAAATAAACGGTGTTGGGAAAACTGGACATCAACATATAAAAGAATAAAATTGGACTCCTGTCTTATACTATTCACAAAAACTAACTCAAAATGGACTGAAGACTTAAATGTAAGACCTGAAAGAGTAAAAATCCTTGCATTTTACTTAGAAGCACTGAGAAAACAGAAAAAAGCTACTGACGCTGGTCTTGGCAATGGTTTCCTGAATATGCCACTAAAACAAAGATAACAAAAGGAAAAATAGAAAACGAAGTTGTATCAAACTAAAACCCTTCTGCACAGCAAAGAAAACAATCAACAGAGTGAGGAGACAACCTACAGAATGGGATAAAGTATTTGCAAATCATGTACCTGATAAGGAGTTAAGTGCTTTGGAAGGCCAATGCAAGAGAATTGCAAGGAGATAGGCGTTCAAGACCAGCCTGGGAAGAATAGCAAGACCCTGACTCTACACAAAAATTGTTAAAAGATAATAATAATTAGTCCGGTGTAGTGGTGCATGTCTGTAGTCCTAGCTGCTCAGAGGTTGAGGCAGAAGGATTGCTTGGGCCCAGACTGCAGGTTGCAGTGAACTCTGATTGTGTGACTGTACTCCATCCTGGACAACATAGAGAGACCCCCGTCTCTATTAAAGAAAATCATTATAATAAAAATATAAACTCAAATAACTCAATAGGAAAATAAATAAATATTCAAGTTTTTTTGAATGAGCAAAGGATTTTAATAGAACATTTTTCTTTTTAATTTTATTTAAAGATGTGGGGTACAATTCAGGGTTAGGTATACAAATGCACATTATGCAGGTACCCTTATTGATGAGGTGTGCCCCTACCTCTGTTGTTGTTTGTTTTATGAATGATGACCATTCTTACTGGGGTTAGGTGGTATCTCAATATGGTTTTGATTTGCATTTCTCTGATGATGAGTGAGGCTGAGCACTTTTTCATGTGTCTGCTGGCTGCCTGTATTTCTTCTTTTGAGAAGTGTCTATTCATGTCTTTTGCCCCCTTTATAGTGGGGCTTTTTGTTTTTTTTCTTTTTGGAGCTTTTGAGTTCCTTGTAGATCCTAGATGTTAGGCCTTTGTCAGGTATACAGTTGACATATATTTTTTCCCATTCTGTGGACTGTCTCCCTGCTCTCCTGATGGTTTCTTTTGCTTTGTAGAACCATCTATGATAAACCCACAGCTAACATATTGCTAAATGGACAGAAACTGGAAACATTTCTCCTGAAAACTGGAACAAGACAAGGCTGCCCACTCTTACCCCTCTTGTTCAACATTGTGTTGGAAGTTCTAGCTAGAACAAGAAAAGGAAATCAGGGGTGTCCAAATAGGAAAAGAGGAAGTCAAGTAGTTATCCCTCTTTGCTGACAGTATGATCCTATACCTCGAAAATCCAAAAGAATCTGTCAAAAACCTGCTTGCAGATAAGTACTTTGGCAAAGTCTCAGGATACAAAATAAATATGAAAACGACAGTTGCATTTTTATACACCAACAGCAAGCAGGCAGAGAACCAAATAAAAAGAACAATCACATTCACAATAGTCACCAAAAAATGAAATACCTCGATATCTTCTTAACCAGAGAAGTGAAAGACCTTTACAATGAGAACTACAAGACACTGCTAAAAGAAATCCAAGAAGACACAAACAAATGGAAAAATATTCCATTCTCATGGATAGGAAGAATCAACATTGTTAATAGAACATTTTCAAAGAAGACTTATAAATGACCATTAATATATGTAAAGGTGTTCTACATCTCTTATCATTTCTCATGCAAACCAAAACCTTGGTGAGATTTCAGTTTACACCTATTTTGATGACCATTTTAAAATAGACAAATATAACAAGTGTTGGTGAGAGTGTAGAGAGTATGCATTTTTACTTGGAATGTAACTTGGTACAGCAATTATGGAAAATAGTAAGGTGGCATCTAAAAACTGTTTGAAAATACAACTACCACACAATTTAGCAATCTTACTACTTGGTATATATCCAAAGGAAAGCAATTCAGTATCTGGAAGAAATATCTGCACCCCCTGTTTATTGCAGCATTATTCCTAATAACCAAGATATTGAAACAACCGAAGTATCTGCTGACAGATGAATGAATTTTAAAAATATGGTATGTCTATACGATCAAATATTGTTTAGCCATCGAAGAAGGAAGTTCTATGATTTGTGAAAACGTGGATTCACCTTGAGAACATTATACCAATTGACACAGAAAGACAAATACTGCATGATCTCAAATATGTGTGGAATATAAAAAATCAAACTCAGAAGCAGAGAATGGTGCTTGCCATTGGTTGAGGAAATGGAGGAGATGATCAAAGGGTAAAAATTGTAATCCATGTTGTCATTGGTATATGTGCACCACACTTTATTCATGCTTCTATCACAGACATTTCGGTTGTTTCTGTTTCCTGGCTATTATAAGTAATGCTGCAATAAACACGGAAAAGCTCTTATCTATTTGGCTTACTGATTTCATTAAAGTTGTGTGTATACTCAGAAGTGGGTTGCTAAATTGTTTGGTAGTTCTATTTTTTGCAAAACCTCCATACCGATTTCCACAATGGTTGTACAAATTTGCCTTTCTTCTAACAGTGAACAAGTTCCTTTTCCTGCACACCCTCCCCAACACTTATCTACTGTCTTTTTGATAATAGTCATCCTAACAGGTGTGAGATGAATTCTCACTGAAGTTTTGCATTTCTCTGATGATCAAGCACATTTTCGTGTACCTGTTAGCCATTTGTATGTCTTCTTTGAAAAATATTTATTCAGGTCCTTTGCCCACTTTTTAGGTAGATTTTTTGTTTATTTTGAGAATGTGTGTGTGTGTGTGTGTGTGTGAATGTGTGTGTGTATTCTTTATACATTTTGGTAACTAGCCTCTTATCACATTTATAGCTTGAACATATTTTCCCCCATTTAGACACTCTCACTCTGTTGATGATTTTTGTTGTGTAGAAGCTTTTTAATTTGATACAATTCCATTTATTTATTTTTGCTTTTGTTATCTGTGCTTTGGGTGTTGTATTATAAAAATGAGTGCCAAGACAAATGTCAAGGAGATTTTTTCCTGTGTTTTCCTCTAAGAGTTATTCCACTTAGGGCTTACATTTAACATATTTTGAGTTAATTTCTGTGAATGGTGTAGATAGTCTATTTTATTCTTTACGTATGGACATTTAGTTTTCTCATCACCATTTACTTAAGAGACTATTTTTGCCATTGTGTTTTATTGATGCTCTTGTGAAATATTAACCACTTCTCAAATATATACTTTGAAAATATTTGCCGCACAGAAACTTTTTAGTTTGATACAATCTCATTCATCAATTTTACTTTAGTTGTCTGTGGCTTTTGGAGTAATACTAAAAAATAATAATAATAATCATAGCCAAGATTAATGTCATGAAAATTTCCCCATGTTTTCTTCTAGTAGTTTTACAATTTCAGTCTTTCATTTAAGTTTTTAATTCATTTGAGTTGTTTCTGTGTAATATGTAAGATAATGGTCTTTTGTGGGTGTATATCTAGTTATACTAGCATCATTTGTTAAATAAAGAGAACGTTCTTTCCTCAATATTTGTTCTTGGTATCTTTGTTGAAAATTACTTGACTGTATATATGTGGCTTTTTTATTGGTTCTTTACTGTATCCCACCGGACTATATGTATGTACCTTTAACATTGTTAAAGATGTTCTCCTCGAATTTAGAAACCAAAGTTTAATAATATTATCAAACCAACAAGAAACTATGAAAGAATTTTTAAAAATATTTTTTCCCTATTCCTAGCTACAAATAACACACATAATAAAAAGCATTTGGGAATTGGTGTGTGCGATATATATATATATATGTATATATTTTTAATTATAGTTATATTGTGTATAACTATACATATCCACAGCATGTATAATACCATTTTATCTGAATATGGAAAAAATAGAAAGGTCTGATGAAAATAATAAAATTAAAATTTATCAAATTATCTACAAAGTAATTTTTAAAGTTACTATAAATAGAATATTATGTGAATTAAAAATTAGGATAAGTGCACAATGACTATACTTTTTGCAATGTAATATCTTAGAGAAATTTATTTATTTATTTATTTATCTATTTATTTATTTATTTTTGAATTGGAGTCTCACTATGTCACCCAGGCTGGAAGGCAGTGGCACACTCCTGGCTACCGCAGCCTCAACCTGCTGGGCTACTGCAATCATTCTGCCTCAGCCTTCCAAGTAGCTGGAACTAAATTATAATACAATAAAAATCAACCAATAAAAGTACTGTTGTTTCCCCTAAATGACCTTCTGAAAAATATAATTGAAGACTTAAAATGAGAACTTTAAAAATTCTGGTTCCAGTATGGTTATGGAATAATTACAAACAATTGGCTTTTATACTCAATTTACCATTAGCTGTACAAAAAGGTCCTATATTCCTGATTGCTGTTTTATATTGAGAATTTAGAATCATTTTGAAAGTCCCAATAAGTTAGAAGTGTGAAACATATTAAATGATATGCTTAATGGATGGTTGACATGGGAACAAGGCAGTATAGCAGCACCTAATGAGAATGTCAGTCAAAGAAACACCATGTACCAGTTCTAAAATTGGTCTCTATTTCCTAAACTTTTCAATTATTTATTATCGGATTATGAAAGTACCAATTAACTTCTTGAATCATTTTGCAAACCATAATTTTCCTGAATTATATTTTTTCTATCTATTGTCACAATGGGAAGAAACCATGCTTTGACGTGACTATAGTTGCTAAATAGTTTGTTAGAACATAATTTCTGCTGATCTTAAACCACACTTGCTTGTTATCTATTTCAAAAAAAAATAGTAAAGATTCTTACATTCAGTGTGTTTTATTCTAGTGACATTCTGTATCAAGATCTAATACTACATTACTACCAAATTAGGTCTTGCAAAAATACTACTTTTTATGCACATTAAGCTGATGAAAACATCAAGTATGTAGAAATCTGGAGCACTTTCCATAAAATAAATGAATTGACCAAAACATATTCTTGGCTGTGAATATAGAGACGTGTTCAAAGAAAAGTAACTCTGGAGAGATTGAAGGTGACCATGTTAAAGTAATTACTCTAGTTGTTTTTTATTTGTTTGTTTCTATAATCACATTAAATTCACTAACCTCTTAACAGAAAAGAAAAAGAATTTTGTTTCCAGATATAGTAAAATACCTCGTACCAGACAAAGAAACTCCCTATAATAAACATAAAAGGTGAGTAAAATATCAAAATGAACATAAAATTTGTATCAAAATAATATTTTTGACACTTTAAATAGCAATCAAGGCAGGCAAAATTTGAAGGGCCAACATACCAGAAAGAAGCAAAGTATTGAGAAACACTGTGAAGATTTGGCATGCAAAGCACAGATTTAATTTTCACTTCTTTACATTAGATGCTATTTTTACAGCAAAAAGTAACATTGTAGATGTACATAAAACAGACATTAAAAATGTTTTTAAAATGCTTGTCTTTTAGAATAAGTCTTTTGGGAAATAACTAAGTACTTTTTTATGATACAGTTTTAAACAGATTTTAAAATAATGGATAATTTAAAATTAGCAAATTAATTTTGGTCATTAAAATGTTCATTGACTTGAATTGGAGAAAAAACCTATATAGTTACATCTTTTAAATTTTTCCATTGGGGAAACTCTTATTTTCCTATGTAATTCAAAACTCTTACATTTTGAATTTTTCCACAAATGTATTAATTTTCTGATACTAAAAAACTGAGATGGTGTCTCCTTAAAGTAGACTACATTGGCTTATTTACATTTTTCATATATAATAGAAAAGCATATTTATACACAAACACATTTACATAGAAAATATATGAACTCTATTTGTGTGCAGCTCTCTTTAATGTAAGAGTTGCTCCTTTTAAAGACCATCCCTCAAGGTTCATATCAGCAGAGAAGAAAAAAACTGCTGTAATACAGAAAACCACCACTGCACTTTTCCAAAGCTGAATGACTTCTCATACAAATAAGAGAAATTACAATATATAAAAGAACAACAAAAACCTCTCAAGATGTGTTGTGCTATATAAAAAATAGTTCTAAAAACAAACAATTTTTACCGTTAGTTAAATGTCAGTGCCTTCTGGAGTCAGAAAAAAAATCAACTTCTGAAACCATGGAATTCATTAAATATAGACAAAATAACTGATGAAGGTGGTAATGTACATCATGATCTACAGAGTAAAATTGTGGTGATAACTGTTATAAACCTCTCCAGCCTCACATCAGGTTTGTGAGCTTCTCAGTCAGAAAAACAAGGAATTGAGAAATGTTGTTTACGATAAAATGTTAGTACCACCCTTGTGTGATGAGGACAGAACATTACGGAGCCAACAACATAACAAGAAAGATAAACAGGGATGCTTGTGAGCTACTTCTCAGCCTCAAATCAAGAATTGACTTTTTTCACTAAAAGGAGTAGGACTTAGGGCTCCTTTGTACAACTGTGGTATCTAGACACTATATAAAAGCACTTTACTGAGGTAATGTTGGAAGCAAAAATGCATCTAGGGTTCTACCTGCCAGTCAGTAAAACCTACTACAGACTAGATCCAAAAAGAACAAAAACGACCCATGTGGTTACATCTACCCAGAGAGATCACTTTTCTGAGTCACCAGCCTAGAAACTCCACAGAAGCAAAAAAGCAGGCATGATGGGATGTCTATTCCCTATAACATCAAGACAGGATGCCAAATGAGGCAGAGATTAGAGACATCAGAAAGCACTCACAATTATTAGATATTACAATCAATTCAAGAGGTACTCAAAGTGTTTGTGACCCCTCTCTGGATAGAACAAGAGGATGGGGTGGCAGGAGAGAGGTAAATGGCACCATAGGGGCCTGCATTGTGTTGAAGGGCACAGTGCTTTGTAGCTACAGTTGCAGGTGAACAATTCTCACTTTTCCTGAGTCCATGAGTCAAGGCAGGATGAAGCCTGGTTACCTACTTGTACAGGGGAGAAGAAAAACTATAGACTGAGCACAGTGGAGGACCATGAAAATGTGCTTTGAACATTTCCAACTAAAGAGAGTAATTCATAGCACCTCAGCTACTGCATTCTGAAATCCACTGCTATATTTATATCAAGACCATGCTCCCCATGGGGTGCTCTCAAAAGGCAGCAAACACAGCAAGGTTTCTAAGGCGGGCCCATTCCAAAGAGATGGAGGACCACTCTGACAATTGCCTTTCGCTTGAGGTTTCTCATGTGTCTTGCTGAACTTCCCTTAAATTTCACTGTAGACAACCTCCACCCAACTTCATTTTTCTATCTCTTTCATTCTGGGTTAGGCATGCACCCCAGTCTGATGGCATGCCCAGCCTTGCCAACTCCACTCCCCACTATCTCATATAGGCCTTTCCCTGAAAATTCTTGCAGATTTAATTGCATTTTGCTGCTTCCAACCCACCCACCAAGAGATCCAGGCTATGGCATCTACTCAAGTTACTATTTTAATAGATTTTCCTCTTATATATAGTTTGTAGTATATCTTCAGTATGTGAGCTCCACCAGTTGGCAAATACAGCTATAGTCACATCAATATATAATTCTTATTACCCCAACTATGGACTTGCTTGTCTAGTGAAAGATCAATGTTTGTTACAACCCCTACATTTTTGTGTGCATGTGGTAACCAATTTGAATTGATTTCATTATTTCAAAATAGTGATGATGGAGCTTCAGAGAGTTATTTCAAAACTAGTTATTACACATTGTATGCATACATAAAAATAGCACAGGTACCCTTTAAGTAGGTACAATTATTATGTATCAATAAATACATTTTGCCAGGTTCAGTGGCTCAGCCTGTAATCCCAGCAATTTGGTAGGCCGAGGAGAGTGGATTGCCTGAGCCCACAAATTCGAGACCAGCTCGGGTAACTTGGCAAGACCTCATCTCTACAATAAATCAAAAGTTAGCTGGGCGTGGAAGGCTGAGGCGAAAGAAAGGTTCCTGGAGGCCAGCAGGTCAACGCTGGGGTGGCTGTGAGCATGCCACTGTACTCCAGCATGGGCGTTGGAGTGAGATTCCAACTCAAAAAAAAATAAAAATACATGTTAAAAATTCAATACAACTAAATCTAAGCGTGCTCCTTTTAAAAAATACATGAGGGGGTAGGGGGACAAGGTGGCCAACTGAAGACAACACATAACTGTCGCTCTCAACAAAGAAACATGTATGGAGGACTGGACCCAGGGCTTCCAGGGTAGGCCTGAAAACCCAGGGTGAGGTTTACCAGATGGTAATCTGGGAGCACAGAGGATGAACAGTTCCAAGTCCCAAACATCACTAAAAGTATCCCTGTCATGAGATCGGGAGAGAGTTCTTGGAGAGGAAAAGAGGTGAGTGAAAGTAACAACTCTTTTTCTGCACATCTCATGCAAGTCTCTGCAGTTCCAGCCAAGGAAGAGAGAGTGCAGGCCTTCCCTGTTCACCCTTCCCACACTGGCCAGGCCCACAGAGCTGCCCAGAGTCAGAAGAGAGGCACTGGCAAGATTCACTTACAGCCTGGGGAACCCCAGTTCCCAGGGAGCCCCGGTGCCAGTGACCACCGACCCCTAGAGTCTCTCCAGGAAACAGCCTGTGAGAGTGGTCTATGCTGCTGGGCACTCCCCTCTACCTCCCTTGTCAACTCTAAGCAGGGGGGATGCAACCACTTTGGGGATGTTTCTCTATTGCCAGCATCCATTGCAGCCCCAGTTGCAGACATGGTTTCCACTCAGGGAGCCGCATCTTTGCAATTGCCCCTCCCATGGAGCAGGTCAGGAACTAGGAAGCTCTGCACCTCTGTGCTGCATGGCAGTGGCAGACACAGCCACCTGCTGACTAAGAGAGCATTACCAACTCTCCACTAACATGACATCTGCTTCCCTTCTACCCCTAGTGAAAGGGGCGGTCCCACCTCCAAGAGAGGAGGCCACACTATACCCTGAAATGTACCTGAGCCGGAGTAGAGCTGCGGGCCCCCTACTGGTCACCAATGCTGCTGATGAGGCACCAGGCTGGGGAGGGCACAGCAGGAGCTGTCAGACATCCAGGATCCCTAGCATTTGTTCTGAGTGCTAGAGGGAGGGGAAAGCCTCTGAACTGGAGGAAAGGATTTGCCTCACCCAAAATCAGACTGCACCAGTGAAGCAGTGCCAGATGGGTACCCCCAGTACACCAGCCTTCCTGCCTCCACTGTCCTTCACAAGCAGATGAAAGAAGGGAGGTCAGGGGAAGGAAGGAAGGAAGGAAGGAAGGAAGGAAGGAAGGAAGGAAGATAGGAAGAAAGGAAGAAAGGGAAAGAAAGAAAGACTTCCATGTTAATAGTAGCAATTTTAATTTAAAAACAAACAAAAAAAAAGAAAAGAAGAGCCTTCCCTCACAGATGAGGAAGAACCAGTGAAAAAAAAAAACACTGGCAATCCTCAAAGCCTTAATGAATCAACACTCACAAAGGTGCTTTCCAGAACCAAAGCAATAAAGCCCATCCAGAATGACCTGTTCCTGATGACACACACATAAAATTCAGACCATGGATGGCAAAGATACTCAGTGAGATCCATGAGAAAATGCAAATGCAAATCATCTAGGCCACAAAAACAATGCAAGAAATGAAAACCGACCTGGCCATTCGTAAAAGGAACCAAACTAAACTTCTGGAAACAAAGAATTCTCTTCTGAAATTTCAAAACACAAGCAAGTCTTAACAAGAGTCAACCACGGCAGAGGAAAGCATCTCAGAGCTTGAGAATCAAATTATTGATAAAAATGAGAAGAAAAGACAGGAACAATGAACAAAGTCTACAAGAGGTCTGGGATTGTGTAAAGAAAACAAATGTATGGTTGACTGGCATCACTGAGAAGGAAAGGTAAGCTGAAAACACTGTGAAACAAGCCTTCCAAGGTGTCATACAAAAAAAATTTCCCTATTTCACTAGAAGGGCAGCCATGCAGATGAAAGAGATTTAGAGAACTCCTGTGAGGTATAACTCAAGAAGACCATTCCCAAGGTACGTAATCATCCAACTTGCTAAGGTGAATATGAAAGGGAAAAAAAATGCCTAAAGACAGCTACAAAGAAGGTACAGACCACCTACTAAGGATCACCCATCAGAATTGCGGCAGACCTCTCAGCAAAAACCCTAGAAGCCCGAAAAGACTAAGACCCCATCTTTAACATTCTTAAAGATAAGCAATTCCAGCCAAGAATCTCCTACCCTTTAAGTTTCATGAATGAAAGAGAATTAAAATCTTTGCCAGACATTCAGGCCCTAAGAGAATCTGCCAACTCCAGAACAACTCATCAGGAGATGCTTAAGAAAGTTCTGAGCACAGAAACAAAAGAACAGTTTCACCCATCACATAGCATAGATAAGGATAGAGCTTACAGACCATACAAATCAATTTCAAAGTCTAAGACTCAAGGCAATTTCTTAATATCAATGTGACAGAACAAACCTCCACATATCGATAATTAATGTAAATGTGAGTGGACTGAACACACCACTCAAAAGCCACACAGTGGCAAATTAGATAAAGAAGAGTGATCCATCTTTCTGCTGCCTTTAGAAAACCCATCTCACTGCACATGATACCCACAGGATCAAGGTAAAGAATCAAGAAAGATCTTCTAGGTAAATGAAGAAAAAGAGTAGAAATAACTATTCTTGTATCAGATAAACCAGACTTTAAACACATAACAGTTTAAAAAGGACAGTGAAAGACACTGCATAATGTTAAAAAGGTTCAATATACCAGCAATAAATATCCATCTTATATGTCTATATACCCTACATAAGAGCACCCTGATTCATAAAACAATTACTAATTAAACTAAGACAGTACATAGCCATATAATTATAGTCAGAGACTTTTTAAATCCTGCTGAGAGCCTTACACAGACCATTGAGGCAAAAAACTAACAAGGAAATCTGGAGCCTAAACTTGACACTTGACCAATTGGATCCAATAAACATGTGCAAAACACTTTACCTAACAACCACCAAATATATATTCTTCTTATCAGCACATGGAACATACTCCACAATAGATCATATACTTGGGCATTAATAAAGCATGGACAAATTTCAAAAGGTTGAAATCATACCAAGCATCTTCTCAGATCACAGTGGAGTAAAAATAAATACCATCACCAACAGGAACCTTACCAAACACTTGGTTATATGGAAATTAAACAATATGCTTCTGAATGACTTGGGTTAACACAGAAATCAAGACAGAAACAAAAAGATTTATGGAAAAAGGTGAAAACAACAATACACCCAAACCTCTAGGATACCATAAAATCAGTGTGATTTCAGTCTCTGTTTTCTTGCATGCACAAATCAGGAAAACAGAGCAATCACAAGTAAACAGTCTAATGTTGCAACTAAAGGGACTGGAACATAAGATCAATCTGATCCCTGAATTAGTGAATGAAAGTCATCAAAATAAAGACATAGCAAAATGAAATAGAAACCAAAGAAATCATACAAAGGATCAATGAGATTAAAAGGTGTTTCTTTGAAAGAATAGATAAGATTGACAACTCCCTGAACAGATTAACACACGCAATAAAGGTGAGAAAATCTGGATAAACAGAATTGCAAGTGAAAGAGACAAAGTTACAACAGACCCTGAAGATTATCAGAGATTACTAGGAACATCTGTATGCAAGTAAACTAAAAAATCTAGAGGGAATGAAGAGATTTCTGGCATCCCATAACCTCCTAACACTGAAACTGAAATAAACTGAAGCTGAAGAGATAAATAGCAATCCAAGAAACTGAGTAAGTAATAATATAAGAAAAATGTAGCAAGTTTAGAATAACATAAATAAATGCATATTTTTAAAAATCTGGAATTCCAGGTTTCTCTTTTGCTGTCATTACCATGGAAATGGTTCCCAAGGAAGTTGGAAATTTCTTACATTTAAAGTTGACTAAAGTGGCACTCAGACACCATTGCTACCATCACTGTGGTTATGGCTAATAAAGCGGGCAATTATTCCTCTTAAAAATTACGGAAAGCCACTTCTGCATTTGTACATCCGAAGAATTGAAAAGGACTCAGACATTTGTATGTGCACGTACATAATAACATTTCTTACAAAATCAAAAGGTGGAAGTCATCTAAATATTTATCTATGGATGAAGGGATAGACAATATGTGACATATACTCAAAATGGAACATTATTCTGCCATAAAATTTAAGAAAATTCTGGTACATACTACAATGTGGATGAAACTTGAAGATTTTTATGGTAACTAAAACAAGTCAGTCACAAAAAGACAAACACTATATTATTCCACTTATTTAAGGTACTAGACAGTTGCATCCATAGAGACAAAAAGTCAAATGACGGTTGCTGAAATCAAAAGAAAGAGAAAATGTGGAGTTAGTTTTTAATGAGTATACAGTTTTAGCTGGCGAAGAAAAAAAATTCTAGAGATGGATAGTGGTAATGATTGTACGACAATGTGCCACAGAACTGTACACTTAAAAATAGTTAAAATGAAAAAATTATATATATTTTATCATAATAAAAATATAAGAATAAAGTTATTTTGCGTTATATTCAACATATTTAGCAAGAAAGGGGAATCTCTGTTGCTTGAGACTCTAATCCTAGTTATTTTGGTGGCTAGTGATCCAGCTCTTTAAGGCTTTGGTCAGAGTTGAAAATTTGCAGTCCAGACTACCACAATCCTGTAGGAAAGCACAGCTTTGTGGAGACTCCTTTCTCTGACTCCAGTGCCTCAACTATCACTGTAGCACTATTTCTGCAAAGTTTTCCCTCCCATCATGCCTCTAAAAATTATAGTTCTTTCAGTTCACTATTTTACACTTAGTATGTAGTGTAGCTGAGTTGGGATAAGTTCACTATCATTTATTTAAATGTGTGGTACAATTTACATTCCCCAAAAACTCAAGCCTTGTTGTTAGGTCTGGTTTATTTTCACCAGAATTTATTTCTTCCTCCATCACACCCAGTCATGTCAACCATAAGACTGTCAATCCTGAGCTAACATCCAGCATCTACAAGAAACTCAAACATGTCAAAAGGACAAAAACAAACCACTCCATTAAAAAATGGGCAAAAGATATGAATAGACATTTCTCAGAAGACATACAAGCAGCCAACAAACACATGACAAAATGTTCAGCCTCACTAATCATCAAATAAATGAAAATTAAAACCACACTGAGATACCACCTAACTCCAGTCAGGATGGCCATCATCAATAACTCAAAAACAACAGATGCTGGAGA
>CAUYQG010290794.1:0-15898 GCA_963574415.1 Tarsius wallacei
CCCCCCCCCCCCCCCCCCCCCCCCCCCCCCCCCCCCCCCCCCCCCCCCCCCCCCCCCCCCCCCCCCCCCCCCCCCCCCCCCCCCCCCCCCCCCCCCCCCCCCCCCGCCCCCCCCCCCCCCCCCCCCCCCCCCCCCCCCCCCCCCGCCCCCCCCCCCCCGCCGCCCCCCCCCCCCCCCCCCCCCCCCCCCCCCCCCCCCCCCCCCCCCCCCCCCCCCCCCCCCCCCCAACGAGGTCCATGTCCTAACCCTGGAACCTGTGGCTGTGGCAAAGGGGAACTGAGGTTACAGTTGGAATCAAGGGTGCTAATTAAGGTGGGGCATCTCCTGGACTGTTGAGTTGGATGCAATGTAATCACAAGGGTCCTGATAAGTGGAAGGAAGAAGGAGGCAGAAGAGGGAGAACCAGAGAGAAGGCAGCCTGAGAAGGACTCAGCTCACATTGTCGGCTTTGAAGATGGAGGGATGGGACTATAAGCCGCAGGAGGCCTCTAGAGCTGAAAAAGGCAAGGAAACGGATTCTCCCAGGGACTCTCCCGAAGGAACGCAGTCCTACCAACACTTTGATTTTAGTCCAGTGAGACCCATTTCAGAATTCTGGCCTCCAAAACCATAAGATAATAAATTTGTGTTGTTTTAAGATGCTAAATTTGCAGTAACTTGTATAACAGCAACAGGAAACTAATATACCATTTTATTTAAGTTCTTAGTTTTAACAACATATTTATTTTCTAAGATTTTTGGTTCTACCTCCAGTTTTTTTTTGTCTTTTTTTTTTTTTTCAGTTGGAGTCTCACTCTATCACCCAGACTGGAGTGCAGTGACAGCTCCCGGCCAAGGCAGCCTCGACCTGCTGGGCTCTGGCGATCCTTCCGCCTCAGCCTTCCAAGTAGCTGGAACTACAGGCGCCTGCTACCACGCTCAGCTGATTTTTGATTTATTGTAGAGATGAGGTCTTGCCAAGTTGCCCAGGCGGGTCTCGAACCCGCAGGCTCGAGCAATCCCCTCACCTCAGCCTTCCAAAGCGCAAGATTACAGGCTGAGCCACCGAGCCCGGCTTGGTCATTTTTAATAGTCATCTGTTCTTTGCTGATTCCATCATTTTAAAAATATTTCATTTTTTAAGTAATTTTTATTGAGACAATATTTACACACATAATCATAAATTATGTAAACTTTGGGGATAGATTTCTTTTTTCATTCAGCATAATTCTCTGAAGATTCATTCAGGTCGTTGCATGTAGCAATCGTTCTTTCCTTTTTACTGTTAAGTACTATGGCATGGAATGGGTTACCACAGTTTGTTAAAGGGCATCTGAGTTGATTCCAGTTTTTTTTACTATTATGAATAAAGCTGCTGTAGACACTCATATACACATTTGTGGTGAACATAAGTTTTCATTTCTCTGGGATAAGTACCCAAAGGTGCAATTGCTGGGTCAGTTTCTTAAGAAACTGACAAGCCTTCCTGAGTGACTACCATTTTACATTCCCACCAGCAATGTATGCGTGATTCAGTTTCATGGCATCCTCACCAGCATTTGATGTTGCCACAATTTTTTTTATTTTAGCCATTCTGATAGATGTATAGTACTAGTGATACATCACTGTGAGTTTAATTTAATGATGTTGAATATATTTTCATGTGCTCATTTGATATTTGTGTCTTCTTTTAGGTGGCGTGTATCTTCATGTTTTCTCTCCAATTTCTCATTGAATTGTTTGCTTTTTTACCATTGAATTTTGAGAGTTCTATATTTGGTTTGTAAATATTTTTTTTCCATTCCTAACTTGTCTTTTCATTCTCTTATTAGCGTCTTTCACAAGGCAAAGTTTTTTTTTTAAATTTGATGAGGTCCAATTTATCAATTTTTCCTTTTATACATCATTCTTTTAGTGATAGATCTAAGAACTAGATTGCAAAGATTTTCAACTTTTTTTAAAAACTAGAAGCTTTATAGTCTTGTCAGACATTTAAGCCCATTATCAACTTTAAGGGAATTTTTGTATATAGTATGAGACTTGGGTCAAGGTTAATTTTTCTTTTTCCCTCACCTGTGGGTGTCTAATTGCTGCTCTCACGCCATTTGTTGAAAAGGCTATCTTTCTTCCATTAAATTATCTTTGCACCTTTACCAAAAATCAGTTGGTATTTTTATTGGTCTATTTCTGGTTTCTCTGTTCTGTTCCATTGATCTATGTTTATCCCTATGCCAATAACATACAGTCTTGAAATTAAGTACTTCTTCACAATTTATTCTTTTCCAAATTGTTTTACCTATTCTTGTTCCCTTCAATTTCCAAGTAAGTTTTAGAAAAATAATCATACTGTGATTTTGATAGAAAAGTTGTTAGCCGGGCTCGGTGGCTCAGCCTGTAATCCCGCGCCTTGGGAGGCTGAGGTGAGTGGATTGCCTGAGCCCACGGGTTCGAGACCCGCCTGGGCAACTTGGTGAGACCTCATCTCTACAATAAATTAAAAAAAAAAATCAGCCGGGTGTGGTAGCACGCAACTGTAGTTCCAGCTACTTGGAAGGCTGAGGCGGAAGGATCGCCGGAGCCCAGCAGGTCAAGGCTGCGGTGGCCGGGAGCGGCCACTGCACTCCAGTCTGGGGACAGAGTGAGACTCCAACTCAAAAAAAAAAGCTGTTAAACCTGCATATCAATTTGGAGAAGAACATCTTTACTATGTTAAGTTTTCCAATCTGTGAGCATGGTATACCTTTTCATTTATTTAGATATTCTTTGTTTTCTTTCATCTGTGTTTTGTAGTTTTCATGATACAAGTCCTCTACGTGTTTTGTGAGAGTTCAACTTAAGTATTTCCTTTTTTAACTGATTGTATACATTATTGGTAGGAATGTAAAATGGTTCAGCCAATGTGGGAAACATTTTAGGGGCTCCTCAAAAAGGTAAATATGGAATTACCATATGACCCAGCAATTCCACCATTTTCACTCCTTGGTATGAATCCATAATAATTGAAAAGAGGTACTTAAATGAACATGTACCTGAATGTTCATAGCACTATTCATAATGGCCAAAGGGTAACAACAGTTCAAATGTCCCTTAATGGATGAACAGATAAACAAATTGTGGCATATGCATACAACAGAATATTATTTGACCATAAAAAGCAATAAAGTACTGATGAACCTTGAAATAGGAGGAGGTCTATTTTTGTTTCTTTGTTTTGTATTGTTTTTGAGTGTTAGCAGAGTAATACAAGCTTCATAAAATGAATTAATAAGGGTTACCATATGCCCCTCTCTATCTCTGGTAGTTCTATTTGCTCTGAAATCTATTTTGTCTGATATTAATATAGCCACTCACATTTTCCTTTGATTAATGTTTGCATCATATATCTTTTTGCATCATTTGACTTTGTAACTGCTTATATTGTTAAAGTTGAAGTAAGTTCCTTGTAGACAGCATAAGGCTGAGAGTCATGTTTTTAGTCTACTTTGCCAATTTCTGTCTGTTAACTTTTGTATTTAGACCATTTATATTTAATGTAATTATTGATACGTTAGGGCTTAAGTCTACCATTTCATGTTTTGTTTTCTGTCTGTTCTATTTTTGATTTGTCTGTTTCCTTTTCTCTGCCTTCCTGTGGGTTACTTGAACACTGTTTCTGGAATCCCATTTTAATTTATTTGCAGTGTTTTTGAGTGTCCCTTTGCATATCATTTTTAGTGGTTGCTCTAGGTACTGTGTACGAATACATAATTTTTCAGTCTACAGGTGTTATCATTTTAGTCGTTCAAATAGAGTATAGAGACTTTACCTCCCTTTACTCTCTCCTTTTTATAATTATTCTAAATATTACCTCTACATACGTTTAGAACCACATCAGTGTTATAATTTATGCTTCAACAATCAAATATTTAAGGAAACTCAAGAGAAGGAAAGTCTATTATATGTACTCATGTTTTTGCTGACCATGTTTTTTTTTTTCCTTTCTGATGTTCCAGGGTTCCTATATTTATCATTTTCTTTCTGTTTAGAGGACTTCCTTCAGCCATCCTTTTAAGGTAAGGTTGCTGGTAACACATTTTTAGCTTTCCTTCATCTGAGAATGTCTTGATTTCCTCTTCATTTTCAAAGGCTATTTTCACTGATTCTAGGTTGACAGTTCTTTTCTCTCAGCACCTGAAAAATGTGCTGCCTCCAGGCCTCCATGGTTTCTGATGAGAAATCTGGTGTCATTCAATCTTTTTTTCTCCTATAGACAAGATGTCATTTCTTGCTGTTCTCAAGAATTTTTGTTTTTAGTTTTCAGAAGTTTAACTGTATGTGTTGGTATGGATTTATTTATGTTTGGGGTTCACTCAGTTTCTTGAACCTGTAGGTCTATGTTCTTTTGCCAAATTTGGGGTGCTTTAGTGATTGTCTTTGGGTATTTTTCAGCCTGCCCTTTCTCCTCTCCTCCTGAGACTCCCATGACCCAAGTGGTGTATTTTCTGCTATAGCCCCACAGGTCCCTGAGGCTCTGTTGTTTTTTTGTTTGTTTCCCTATTTTCTCTCTGCTGTTCAGATTAATTTCTATTGTTCTATTTTTCAGCTCACTGATTTATTCTGTCCCCTCCATTCTTCTGTTGAGCCCATCCAACATGTCTTTAATTTATTGTATTTTTCAGTTCTATAATTTTCATTTGGATCTTTACATTTCTATTTCTTTGCCAGCCAAGACTTTCTATGTTTTCATTTATTTCAAGCATGTTTTTCATTGCTCACTGAAGCATTTTTATAACGGCTGCTTTAAAAGTTGTCAGATAATTCTAATATATCTGTCATCTCAGATTTGATATCTTGACTGCCTTTTTTCACTTAGTCTGAGATCTTTCTAGTTCTTGGACTGAGTGATTTCCAACTAAAATCTGGGCACTTTGGAGATTGTTATGAAACTAAATCTTATTTAAATCTTCTATTTAACCTGGCTTCCTCTAAAATCACTTCAGCAGAAGTTGAAGGGCACTTGTGTCAATATTGTCAGATGGGAGTAGTTCAGGTTCCCCACTTAGTTTCTGTAGTTATGGAAGGGAGAGAGGGATGAACCTTGTTACTGCTGAAGTTGGTAGTTTTCAGTTGCCCACTAGTCCTCCACTGATACCTCCTTGGCTCAGAATAGGAGTGCCTTGTTTACTGCTCCCCATCCACTGACACCACAAGAGAATAGCTTGGTGACCACTGAGAAGTAATGAAAGTCCTGACCCTCCATTTGGCCTCTGATGCCACCCCAGGAGCAAGGGCCAGAGGCACCATCACTGCCAGATGGAGGTTTACATCCAGGCTCCCCACATGGTTTCCACTGACTTTGAGGGAGGGAGGATTGTTACTGCTAGAAGCCTCCCTACTTGGCCTTTTCTGACACCATGGTGGTGGTGGGGTTAGGGGGCCTCCTTACAGCTTGCAAATGTGGAAGTCTAGGCTCTCCTCTTGGCTTTGCTAGCATGAGTGGAGACTGGGGTCCAATTTTTTGTTATAACTGGAGTAGAGCAATTACTCACTAAAAGTTTTCTGCAATGCTAGGCATGACATTCCTAGTCTTTCAACTAGGCTTTTCTTATTTTGTTTACTTGTGATCACTGATGCTCCCAAGTTGCTAGCTTCTTCAGCTACAAGTATGAGATGTACGAGACAAAAGAAAACCCAGGGAATTCAGCATCATTTTGTGCCTTGCATCCTGAGATCCTTGGCTAGTCTGTCCTCTCTCCACCTTTCAGTCTTGTTTGTTTTATATATAATGTTCAAAGATTTTAGTTATACCTAACTAGAGGACTGGGAAAAAATATATCCACCCCATCTTCAGAGGTCAAAATCTCCATACGTATTTATTTTATATTGTTTCGGGTAATTTCAGTATGCTAAAACCTTGTGGATCTAAATTTGTTTAGCAAATGTTTTTTCTGCTCCCACTTATGATGTATCATTTTCCTTATCATTACCTTTAAAATTTTTAAGGAAGTCCTGAGGACCTAAATCAAGATTGCTTTCTCCAGAGGGGATTTGCTTCTGTTTCTGCTGGGAACTACACTGGGGCTAACTGGGGACCATCTCAGCCCTCTTCAAAGGTCCTGGCTTCATACAGAATTTTCGGGTTCAGTTTTCCTATTCTGCAGCAGGAGTGCTCCAGGGTTAGTAGTCCAATTCTAGGGCTATTATTTGCTCTAGTGCCCAAGAACGTCAGGGTCATCTGTTTACCAGTTTACAGTAAACTAGTTTACCATAACTGTTTGTCCTTTCAGCTCATGGTTGAAGAGGTCTTCCATCTTTTTGTTGGGTAGGGATTGGCACACCTTGATGATTTACTTGTTTTCTTGTGAGTCTAGAAATGCTATTTAAAAACCACGTTTGTGGCTGGGCTTGGTGGCTCAGCCTGTAATCCCAGCACTTTGGGAGGCCAAGGCAAGTGGATTGCCTGAGCTGTGGGTTCAAGACCAGCCTGGGCAACTTGGCGAGACCGCATCTCTACAATAAATAAAAAAAAAAAAATTAACTGGGCATGGTAGCTCATGCCTGTAGTTCCAGTTACTTGGAAGGCTGAGGTGGGAAGGATCGCCGGAGCCCAGCAGGTTGACGCTGGGGTGGCCAAGTGTGGCACTGCACTCCAGCCTGGGCAATGGAGTGAGATCCCAACTCAAAAAAAAAACAACAACTGTGTTTGTTATAGTTTATCCAGGATCTGGTAGTATTGTGGTTAGAGGGGCAAAATCGCTGGTAGAAAGGGAAAGGTCTTACATGTAACATTTGTATTTCAAGTATTACCTTGAAAACAACTGGAAAAACAGTATTCCTCATGATTACTAGATTTTTGTTAAAGACCAGATCTGAAGGTTTTTATTGTTAGTGTGTTGAATTCCTTAGTGAAAGTTGTCATTTTAGGTAAGAGAGTATTAGAGGAATATTCAAGTTTTATTTAGTATCCACAGCGAAACTGAGCCTTGCTTAACTACATGACTGTAAGTGGGTCTGGGTCACTAACAAGCTTGGATTTCTTAAGAAGAATTAATAACCAGTAAAAAAAAAACTGAATGTTAGAGGGTATACAGGAAAATAGAGGTATTATGAAACATGGTCTAATCTATAGTCTATGGCTCAGCCTCACTACATAATTACAGTTGTAGCCTGAAAATTCCTTTTGCACAGAGAGCAAATTTTAATTTTATACTCCTGAAGCTAGTTCACTCTTCCCAGTGCGGAAGGTACAGCTCACTGCATTCCACAGACACATAAGAGAATTTGTGATGGCCAGTATTGCTTTATTCATGACTCTTCTTTCCTCCATTTAATCAGTAAATAAATGTAAGAAGGTCACCATCTGTTGATAAGCCAAGAATCAAACTGCAGCTGCCTCCCCACTTTTCCCTGCATAATCTTGACTCTTCTACTTTAAAATCCTATTCCAAGGATGACCCTGTACAAACATAATTCCTCAATAAAAACAATAATGATTGCTAATACTTAATCTGTGCAACTTTCTGTCCTAAATTCATTATATACATTTACTCATTTAATCCTCAAAACAATCCTAAAATATAGATGTTTTGATTATCCTCACTTTCCAAGTAAGAAAACACAGAGAATCAACTAGCCCAAAGTCCCACAGCTAGAAATGGTGAAAATGATAACTGATCCTAGGCTATTTCGCTCCAGAGTCTATACAACACTACTCCACTATAGATTCCATATGGTCAAGACCAGGCCCAGCATGTGTGATGATCTGTATCTGATAACATAATGAAATGGAGTACTTTAGCTGGGAAAACAGGTTAAACTACAAACACATTTATTCCTCTAAAAACAGTATACATCTTTACAACTTTCAAAATTTTATTATCAACTGTCTCTGCAGATTGCTTACTCTTATTAAGCTGATTTTTAAAAATTCCAGATAGACCAGAGTAATTCACCAGAACCATCATCAAGCAAGCTACAAATCTATCCTTTGCTGGAGCAAGAAGACACTTAAAATCATTTGAGAAAATAGCTTTAAGTGTTTACAGAAGAGGTACCCCATCCATTTGTCACACATTCCAGGGTCTCACAGTCCCATTTTTAATTGTCTAACTCCTAACCCAGTTTCTTCTTATAGTCTGGAAACAAGGAATCATCCAAGTGAGATGTTCCTTCAGAGAATTGTTGAAAATGGATTTAACATGGAGATATCCCGGATTTCTGTTCTTAAATGTTAAAAATATATTAGCACATAAAATATCCTTAGATCTATTGTTATGTTCTAATGAGTTTGTGTTTCCCCCTTTTTGATAATGTCTTCAATTTCTTCTGAGACCTTTCCTTTATAGTCATTTGGTTCTATAGCTTTTAACTTCTTTTGATACTCCAGTGGCAAACCATTTTCTTTTGCACCCATGCAAATAACCTAGAAATGATTAAGACAAAAAAAAAAACCTTTTAGTTGAGAACATAATTTAAAGTAGCATGCCACAGCTTTATTTGCATTGTCAAAGTATGAAATATTAGCTTTCAGATAACTCTAGAATAAGCAATTATAGAACAAAATAGAGTCTTTCCTCTCACACAGAGCATGAAGGCACAGGAGTTTTCAAAGCCACATGAAGCAGCCTCATAGGATACCAACTTTATCAATAATATAATTTAAAATATGTTTATATTAAGACAAAAATACCTATTGTTTAGAATTTGCATAACATTTTAAGAAAAAACACCACTCTTCCAAAAAATTTAAAGGTTACAGGAAACAGTTTTGCTCTGAATTAGACATGGGGGAATACATGGCAGCTGTGTTCAGTGGCACTTTCAAGATCCATACTAGGCTAATTCTTCTAGGCTTTGTAATAGAAAATTCCAGACTAGGCCCAGGAATCAGGCTAACCACTACAGGTGCCCTGTCCTGACTGGGTCTGTCAAGAGGTACCTAAGCTGTTTTTCTAAATGGGGATGTTGGGGTCTTTATTCCATATTCTTGTCTTGTGCTTGCAGGGGTAAGTTCCCTGATTTTGAAAGGCCGTGTAACTTTTCTTTCTTCATCTAGGAATGGAAAACATTTCAGTAGTAGAAAATATATATAGTATATATATATTTTCTATATATATATAGACTAAATCTATTAAAAACACACTTATATGTTCTTTTCTACTTTAAGAAAGAAAATCCATGACTAGAATTCTAAAACATTTCTAAAAGCTTTTTTTAAAAAAAATAAACAATTTTATCATAGTTCTATCATTACACATAAATCTGAACAATATTTTTGAATTTGTACTTTAGGTAAATAACTCATTTTTATATTTTAAAACATTTTGGTTACAAAGAATTATTTATACAAAACTTAAAATACACAAATATATTTCAAAAAGAATATTTTGAAAACAAGATATTCTTTCATTTATCTCAGTGAAAATTAAAAAGTAATCACCAAGAATCTGTCAATAACTTACCTTTTTATACTGTGGTGATGGGGGAGCACTCTCATAATTTGTCATCAGATAACTTCGACAGGTTATTTCTTTTCCTTCTTGAGTTGAAACTTTAACTTCTATTACGACATATGTTCCACTTTTAACCCCTTCTTGCCTGAAACCAGAACAGGCAAATTTTAACCACATTTGACCTAGCCAGTTGAATTTATTGGGTAAGGTCTTTTAGTCAAGTTGGGGAACATTTAACTATGTATCAACATACTTGCTCCCTATGTATTTGGGGATATAGAACATATAAATTAAACATTAAAAGAAAGCTTAGTAGTTCAATTAGAAAGCCTGTGACTTAATTGTTAATCTCCTAACAGAACTCTCTATCCTATCTGAAAACATGCTTCAGTGTAGTTATTTCAGCCTTTATACCTCTGAAACATTGTTCTTTCAGCTACAAAAACGGACTATGTGTTCTGACAGCAACAGACTATCCACCCAGAGGAAAGTAGAGGATGATTCATTCTCATTCACAAGTGAAGCATCAAGCATGTCAGATAATCTACTCTTCTCAAGGCCTACTCTTTGCTGCCAACTTTCTTAGTATGACATGCTCTGCCACACTACTCTGAGAGTTCTAGCATAAAAAGTATCAAAGCATTTCTAAAATCTTGTTAAATGCTTTTACAAATTATTATTTATTTACTAATTCAACTATCTTAAATCACTGTTCTTTTAAAAACTGAATCAAAATCATTTACAATTACAAAAATCTTCATGCCTTTTCACAATATGAAACTACAAAAATGTTATTTTAATTTTAATTTAATTTTATTTTTGTAGGGATGAGGTTTTGCCATATTGCCTGGGCTGGTCTAAAACTGGCCTCAAGCAATGCTCTCTTGGCCTCCCAAAACACTGGGATTACAGGCATTAGCCACTGTGCCTGACTGAAACGCCAAGGAAAAGTTGTTATAATAAATAGATAATAAACAAAATAAAAAATAAGGGCTTCTATCTTTTACATAAGAGATTACGAACATCTCCCAAATGTCCATCAGAAAGTGTGACCCTTCTAGACCTTTAGCAAACTGACATCATTATGCCTTTTATGTTGACTCTAACGTGTAAAGAATATGTCTGTAGTATATGGTTTTTAAAATCTAACACACACATACACATCCTTGTATATAACCCACTTTCTGAACTAGGTATTTTTTAACTTATAATTAGAAGCCACCTACTCATCCAGAGAATTTAAATTGCTTTTGTTCATTTTCCATACTACTCCCCACACTTCATCGCCAGGACTTTGAAAAATGGTGGCTATACCTCCATGCCAAGTTTGACTTGTTTTGCCTTGGGAATTGCCAAAGTCAAGCTTAAAATCCTACAAAGGAAATCAAAGTGATATGATCAATATCCACTTGAACCCAAATTTCCCTCCTCAAAATAAAAAGGATTTACCTTGAACTCCATGCAATTAAAACATTCAATAAACTGAGTTCCATCTATGCGTAAGAAGCTGTGGAAAATATAAAGTTAAACAAACAAGAACCCAGATCTCAAGGACTATATATACTTTTCTTAAAAAAATGAAACATACTGAATATGCATAGACATCTTAATAAAAACAAAAAATTTAAGGAAAAAAAACCCCCTCAATCCCAATGCCTTAACATAACCATTTTCATTTGTGCAAATCACTTCCCAGTCTACTTACCTACACAAATTTTTACTTAAAGACAAGCTTGGTGACAGCTACATGGGGGTTATACTATTCTCCCTACTTTTGTGTCTGTAGAGTATCCCACCAATGTATATCACCATCTTTGCCCTAAGGGAGCTGGCATTCGGGGATGGATGATTTGTATACTGAAGAACATTACTCTAATACACATGAATTGCACAAATTGATCTACATTAACCATAAAAACAGCTAACACTTGCTAAAAAATTATTGGGTGCTGTTAGGGTTATATGGTCATCCCCTTTTATCTTGCTAACAACTTTATTATACCCATTTTACAGTAAGAAAAACTGTGGCTTAGAAAGATGAAGCAACTTGCCTAAGGTCTCTCAACTAGTAAGTAACGGAACCAGGTTTCTAGTTTAGCTTCTTTCCTCACACATGTGGGCAATCAGGGAATAGAGTTCTGAGGAAAATTAAAAATCCTTACTTGGTTTATTTGGTCTAGGAAGATTTCTTTCCATCTTTCCATAGCTTAGTTTCCTTAATAGTAAAATAAAAAAGGTTGACTATGTGGTAATCTAAGGACCTTTCCAAGTTTGTATTTTATCCTTGTTACTTATATTTTCTCAAAAACCTTGTCAGATATTTCATGAACAAGGTTGGACGGAGTAACCAGTACCTTCAATTGGCATCATAGATGCTCTTCTAGGACCAAGTATTCCTGGCAGGGCATCAGTAGATCTGATAAAAGTTGGAACCCACACTAGGTCATGTATCGCTAAATCCAATAAACAATGTTCAATTCCTCATCTTGCTCACCTTCTCAGCTGCTTGTAACATAGGTAACCATCCTCTCCTGATCGGTCTCTTTCCTCACTTTCAGGCTGTTTTTTGATCTCCTCAGTTCTCTTTGTCAACTCCTCCTCCACTACCTGATCTTTAAATGTTGGACTTTCTCAGGGCTGAGTCTAGATCATTTTCTCTATTCATTCAGCAATGTGCCCAAGAAAATCTCATCCCCTTCGATGACTTCAAATGCCCCAATCACCTTTAAACCCAGCTCAGATCTCTCTTCTGAGCTTCAAAAGTGCTTGGAATAAGGCCTTTCCCACAATAGTTAATAGATGTTCACTGATATCTTTCTGTTCACTTGGCTTTTTAGCAAGTATTTCAAACTCAGTATCAAACTGAACTTATGATTTTTTCCCTTTCAAACTGGACTCTCTTCTTTTCTCTGTAAACGTCACCATCATCTACCTTGTTGTGCCAGAAACCCAGATCATCCTTGATATTCCCTTTATACTCAATCACTAAGCTTTAATAGTACTATTCCTAATTTACTCTCAAATCCATCTACCCTGCCCTGTCTATACCCTAGTTCAAGCTGCCATTCATAATCTTTGGCATAAACTGCTGCAAAAACTTCCTAACTGGGCTCCCTACATCCACTCGTGTCCTCCTTTAAATCTACTTTCCATGTGACCAGAATGAACTTTCCAAGATGTAAATCCGATTTTTCATTTGCTTCGATTCTGCAATGGGTTTCTCATTACACTTGAGATAAAGTCCAAAGTCTTATTTGGCCTCTGTGTTCCTATAAGATGTGGCCCTTCCCTGTCTCTCCAGTCTTTATGCCACCTTCCCCTTACTAAACTCCAGACACACTGACTGGAAGATACAGCTTCCTCTTTCTTCAGGTCCTTTGCAGATGCTGTTCCCTCTGTTTTGTTTGCTTCCCACTTCACCAATTATTCATGTCACATTTTAAGACAGGACTTTCCTGAGCATCTTGGTTATACAGCCCATTTCACCTTGGATATCTTCTTGTTAAGACTGAGCCTTCCTGTAACTGAATAATCACTTGTTTGGTTTCTCTTCTCCCTGCCCTGACTGTAAGCATTTGAACTCCCTTCCTACATTCAGGAAACTCCCTACCTATGGCTTTGGGGGTAGGGAGTATCAGGGCCTGACTTCCATGTTTGAAGCTTCAAAGGCCAGAAGTTGGTTTTCTCAGTTTTCCTTGCAGTCAGAGCAAAGGTACATGGCCAAAACCTAGCCAAACAGGACAATCTGGGTCTTTGAATTAGAAGCTAGTGCTCAAAGACAGCAGGGACTCCCCACCCTGGTGGAGGTGGATACATCTGGGTTTCAGGCACTGCAGGGCTGTAGTACAGTGGTAAGCAGGGTCCAGTGCAGGTGGTGCTGGGGATGTACACTGCAGCATCCACATTTACGTTCACCAAGTGCAGCAGAGGCTCCGCGGGCTGGTTCTGTTGTGTGATGCCGGCTGTTACAGTTGCTGCACCACCCTTTATGCCTGCCTGTTTTGTCAGCTTTGTACTTCTGCCTTCCTGGTCATTCTGTGAGCTCTCCAATAGCCTTTCAACACATTCTTTTTTCTTTTTTTGTGCTTAAATCAGCCAGTTTCTGTTGCTTGCCACTAAGAACTCTGACGAGGTTAGCAGAGATCATGCTTGTCTAATTCAACGCTGTCAAAAGGTTTTGTACGTAATCTGTTTGCACATCTCTCCTATAGACTAGGAGGTCTTCAAAAAAGGCAACTTGACTCAATCATCTTTGCATCCCCAGCGTTAAGTGCTGGAAGGATGCGTGCTCACTGAACGAGTGTACTGGATTGAAGAGCAACGGTTTACCAAGGTTGGTCATGGTTCGTCCAGCCACTTGACCTACACACCTCCAGTTTTCGGGGCCTCTCAACTCAGGAGAGATCGCCAGGTAAGAGGATTTTTACGGTGCCAGGTGGCAAGGGCTGTAACAAAGGCACATACAGAACGGGAAGGCTTCTCCGAAGCGCCAGTTGAACGGAATCTGTGAGGATGCCCCTGAGTTCGTGGGGCAAGAGAGGCGGCCAGGTTGGTGCAGAACGAGGTGGAAAGGTCATCGGGGTCGGGATGGCAGGGGCCAAGACCGAACCGCGAGAGCGGTGGAGGACGCGGGCCTGCCCGGGAGGCAGAAGCCGGGTCCCCGCGAGAGCCCTGGTGCAGCCAGGAAGAGCGGCGCTCCCATTCCGCCCACGTGTGGCCCGGAGGAGGCGACTTCGGGACTCCGGGCCCCGCGGTGTGCGGAGAGGGCGCGACGAGGGCCCGGCGGGGCACTCACCTGCAGGCGGGCCACGCAGTAGAACGCCGCCGAGGGGTTGCGGAGGTGGATCCTCTCGGTCAGCAGGTTGCTGCCGTAGGCGAAGTACAGGACGCTGTCCTCATCCCGGCCCGGGACGTCCTCGCAGCCCGAGTTCGCCATGTCCCACCAGACGCCTGCAAGGTTTGGGGGATCTGGAGCTGGGAGGGCGCGCGGCAGCCAGCGAGAGCAGCGCGGCGGCCGACGACCCCGGCCCAGTGACCGCCGCGCCGCTGCCTCGGGGTTAGGGGACTGGCGGGAAGCCTGGGCCGGCCGAGTCGGGAGCGAGCGCGCTTCTGATTGGCTGCCGACCCCCACCGACGTGGATCGCCCCTTCCGATTGGTCAAGCTCCTCGGCCTCCTCTCCGCCCTCCGCCGAGACTCCAAAACGCTCTGCCCTGAGGCGACCCGGGACTGGCGCCTCATTGGATACGCTCCTCTGATGTCCCGCCCACCTGCTCAAGACCGCCACTGATTGGTGAGTGGGCGGGCACGTCGTGGAGGCTGCTAAGGTCCGGTGGGCTCCGGCTGAGGGTCCCCGGTGCGCGACTGGTCTACGGCGTTTGGGCTGCTCGCGTGTCGTTCTTTGGCAGTTTCTGCGCTTCAGGGAGCTCTGGGCAGATCTGAGGCGAAGCAGCGGCCCTGGCCACCTCCCCGACGGTTCCCTCACCTCCGCCGCAGCACGCGCGTCCTGCCCTCCCGGCTTAGAGGAGTCGGTCAGGACCGGTCTGTTCACCCCACTCACTGGTCCCTGCAGCCCCAGCCCTGGCCGTCCACCTGACACTCTTTCTGAGGCCACTGCGTCCCCTGGAGAGGCCCCTCTGAATTCCTGAATGTCCGGAGCTCCCTTCCCTGATGGAAGTAACGTGCCCGGGTTCAAATCCCGACGCTGCGGTTCCCTAGCTGCGTAACCTTGGGCACCTCTCGTCTCTGTCTCCTTTTAAAGTAGAGATCATAAGTTACGATCGCAAGCAGAAAACAACCATATGTTGTTAATTCTGGAATTAAAATATGAATATGAACGCAGGGCCTAGAAGCAAGGACTATCCTTGGCACCCAGATGTTGATCTCTGAATGCCACTTACCCCCCTAAAAGCTACCAGGGCTCGCTCGAGAGAGATGGCTGATGCCAGGCCAAGAGCTGGAGACGGATAAGGACAGCTTGGAACATTCTGTGCTTCCCATGAAAAATGACAAGGGAGTCTGCTTGAAGGATTGGCCACTGGTCAAAATTTGAACAATGTGAACATCAAAAATAACAATGGCTGCAAATTGCAATATGATAGAAGACGTTAAACATAAAAAATGTCATTCCACAAAAAGAGTAATCCAATTGCTAAAAAATTTATTCTAGCCCGGACTCGGTGGCTCAGCCTGTAATCCCAGCACTTTGGGAGGCCGAGGCGAGTGGATTGCCTGAGCCCGTGGGTTCGCGACCCGCACGGGCAACTTGGCGAGATCTCATCTCTACAATAAATCAAAAATTAGCCGGGCGTGGTAGCACACGCCTGTAGTTCCAGCTACTTGGAAGGCTGAGGCGGAAGGATCGCCGGAGCCCAGCAGGTCGAGGCTGCGGTGGCCGGGAGCAGCCACTGCACTCCAGTCTGGGCGACAGAGTGATACTCCAACTAAAAAAAAAAAAAAAAAAAAAAAAAATTTATTCTAAACCTCATTT